>CAFUXE010000008.1:605009-623844 GCA_903364295.1 Serranus cabrilla | reverse complement strand
AAAAAAAAAAAAAAATCCACTGTGAACAGAAAAAATCCAGAGAAAAAGATGTCAAAGTAGCACTCGCACTGTTTGACTGACGGGAAAGTGATTTACATAAAAAATAAAGAGTGCTAAATACCAAGGATCGAAACAAAAAGAAAGTCATTAAATATGGCATTTAGCTCTTCGACAAAATATGTGTTGCATGAGTTTTGTAAGGTGATAATTTACTTGTTTCCATTGAATCACTGACAAAAGAAATCCTGTTCAAACAAGTTCTTTAATCATAAGGTGAGTCTGGAAATGTCATCATATTGATTTGTATTGATTTTGATGGAGTTTCAAGGTTGTTTCAACAATATTTCTGAAGAGAGGCTCAAATTACTCTTGAAGCTCAGTCAATACAGGGCACTGTATGCATAACTCTCCTCTATTAATCTACCAAATGTACATGACTTGTACACTGCTTACTTCATATTTCATAATAGAGAACTTTATTTGAGAATATAGCATTTTATTGTTAAGTAAATTCAAATAATACACCAATTTCTGTTATTGGATTACTTAAAACATGGTTCTCTTTGTACTTTTGGAGGTAATGTTTGTTTTTAAATACATTATGAACTGTGTTTTATAGCTTGTGAAGTCTCAACAATACCTCTGAGTCATTTAACAATGCATGAGTTTCATTCAGTTCAGATCTACAGAAGAAGTTTAATTTCGCAGCAAGGCAGCATTAAAACAATTACACCACAATTAAACAAACAGAATTAGCCGTACACACAGTGGGTTTCATTTTTATTTCATTGTGATTTAGTTATGCAGATGATACAATGTTCTGCGTCATTAAATCTTGAGTCAAATAACAAAGATTTCTTGTTTTTTCCTCTGTTCATTCCTATGAACACTGACGGACTTACAGAAATGAATATTTCAAAGTGTGTGAAACGGATCCTGTAACATTTTAGCGGCCACATTTTCTACGATCACTTAATTCATCTTGTGAATTACTCTCTAAAATGAAAACCTTTAATCTCAATAATGTCTTCCTGTTTCCCATAAATTGTTCCTACTTATCAATAATACTAGTTAGCACTTTCAAAGGATTAGAGGTCTTCCAGTCAACCCGAACCCATATCCATCTCTGCAGCCCCATAAATCCAGCCAATACATCAACAATACCTTCAGACTGCTCACAGCCCCATTGATCTGTGGTCATATTAATGTGCGGCTTATGAGCTCGCTGGCATCCTTTGTGGCCAGACAAAAATGAATCCACTTGAGTGTGGAGCTTTTAATGGTCAAACTACCCTGTTCTTTCACAATGGAACAGATCCCCATTGTATTCATTCCGTTGTGCAGACTAGAAAGCTTGGAACAGGACCATTAGGGAAAAATCCGAGCTTTCATTTTACAGGCGCCTGGACCCCCGTCAAATGTAAAATGGAGGTATTTAAGGAGAGGAATTGTGGGAGAGGTTTGAACATAAAACTAAGTGATGTACAGTAGCCAGAATCCTGCATCACAATATTTTTGTCATGATGTAACAGGATTGGATTTTTCGGATTCTGTTTTCTTTATATTCTCAAATGTTGCTCCCTTATAAATTACCTTGGGATGTGATGTGTTTTTGTGTGTGGAGAACGTAATTATCACGGCGCAGCTTTTCAATAGTAAATCCTATTTCTGAAATACTAACTCTTGAAATTCAGGTAGCACTTCTGTTCCAAATAGGCAATTAAGCCCTTTATTTGTCCTGGGACCGTTCTGAAAGCGAGACAATCTAATGATACCTGGTGATGAGGTATGGTTAGCTGCACTGATAGAACTTCCATTGGTTGAGTTCTTCCCGATGGCTGTGTGCTCATCGTGCTGTGAGGCTTTCTGTTGGCTCAGCAGGAGCGTTTATTAATAAAAGCTAGCTGTCTCGCTCTTTAGTCAATACCCCTCCATTCACCACCGAGGTCAGCTAAGAAAGGAGTTGAGCTCAGGCATTTTTCATCTACTATCCTCTGGAATGTAGCCTCGTGGCGATAATGTGTGCACCTCTTCATGCTCGTGTGCAAACACCTGCGTAGGTTGATATCCGTGTAAAATGTCCGTTTTTTTGTGAGCGTACATTCACATCGGAGCCTGTTTGTGTGTGTGCTGGAGAAGGAGACTGACCACACAGAAGGCACATTAATCATCCAGTTTTTTTTTCACCCTCCGCCTCATGTAGTGTGAGTTGAGGCCTGATGGATGGCTCGTCTCCTCCAACAGAAAGGCTGTAGCCTATCGACAGGCCAGAGACCCCATGGGGATTCCCCAGCTTACCCCACAGCCCATACATCTCTGGACACTCAGTGTGGCTCCTCATGTGTTTATTCCACAGATGGTGGATGCACTGTCCCCTTTTTTTTAAAGCTGCAGTGGGAGGATGTGCATTCACAGTCTGAAAGAGCACTTTCTACTTAATTTCTAATTAAACTGGACTCTGGTTTGTTTCCCTATTGGTGCTGTTTATTTGGGCAGTAATCATGCTCAGGTGAGGGCCAAAACCACCACACCAAGACCCTTTGAGGAGGCGATTTTGTACTGGTCCAAAAACAAACTGGAGCAGTTTATTTGTGGTGGTTTGACCTTGACTAGCCAGCAGGTAAAATGACTATTTTTAGTGATGCATTTAAGTTCGCTGGATTTTTTCAACTGATTTGGACCAGAAAAAAATTAAAAACCAGTGGATTTATTTAAAGTATACTAAAGTGATACTTGGTCATGGTTAAGTCAAGGCTAATATAAATGTCATTGTTTATGCTACCTTTTATGAATTTTGGGTGCATTACTAGACCTGATGCCACAACATCTTCCAACATGGCTGCAATGTAAGCACAAACAAAGCCAAACCACTGGTGTACATCTTCCTATTTTTATCTGCCATCCTCAGTAAACATAAAATCAATCTGAATAACATGAGAATGAAATGAGTCTGTGTAAGAGTATCGACCAATTTTGAAGAAATCAGACAACAAAATATATATATATTTCAGGAATTTTCATGACAACATTTTGATATTTTCTTGACCTTTAAATGCACTTACCTCCTACTTTGCTCCTCCTAAATCCTTTTGCAGAGGTGGGAGGAGCAGCGTGTGATTAGAGTGGTGTGCAAATGAAGTAGCACAACAAAATATATTTGAGTGAAAATTGATTACTATCAAGAAGGGTGGCATCTGTTCACTGTGCGTTTGCAGGGTATTGCCTCAGCTCTACCAGCATCTATTGTCCACATGGTTGTATGTATGAGGGCTGTTCCTTGGATAATTCCCTCAACTGTCTGTCAAAACAAGTGTTGCATTTTTTGAGTCTGACAGTGTTGGTCTGGAAACAAGTTATTTGTAAGTAAGCAGTTCGTGATATTTTACAAATAGTCATGTAAACAGGATTATTAACTGGTAGTGCTAGCTTGTGCAATAATGTTGGTGGCTTTAACATACTTTTCTATGTGTAGTTTTAGTCATAGTATTGCTCTCCATCCACGCTTATGAACTACAGAAAAGACTGCATAGCAACAAGTGCTTCACTTTTAAGTATATTTGGCTTCCTTATTGAAGTGGTGAAGCTTGAGTTTGTAGAGCATCTCTGAGCACTGCAGTGTCTTATAAAAGTGACATAAGGGTCACAAACAAACATACCAAAGGGGGTCATTTGATCTTCTGCATCATTTTAATGAAAACCATTTTTTGTGACTTTGCTACCAGTAACAGTGCAATCAGTCTGCAGACAAGTCCCTCCTGAATAACTAACCCAGATACGCCATCATGTCACATTAACTCCTTCTTTTGTAGTAACCTCCAAATCTGTCTCTTTAAGAAACAAATCATGTCCTTCACTCTTTCACTTCCCTCACTTTCTAATTCACTAGCCAGCTGCCCTGAATGCAGATTTCTTTCCTTCTCAAAAACCAAAACAAAAATCAGATAATCTATACTACAGGACAAGATGCTGATTGCCCAACAAGATCTCCAATGTAAACGACAGAATAGACTTGTCAATAACGACACATATTACCGTCTACAGTTCTCAGTTGTAAATAAAGGCTGTGGTTTCTGAGAATTTTTGCTATGAAATATCTGACCTATGTTTAGGGCAAAAAAGCTTCCAGGTTTAAAAAGTAAATAAATGCACAGAAATGCCGGAACTGAAGTAGTTACGAGGGTGAAAATTGTGATTCACAAAATGTGAGCCACAGAAGTTACGTAAATAGCATAACATTACGTTAAAAATTGTTAACTTTTGTTTTCACATGGGATATAAACCCCGTTCTCCACAGTTTGTTTGACTCTTTCTTAAAAATTTTACATTCTATCCGTGGAGAATGTGTGGAAGTCTTCTGTCAGTCTCATGTTTTCTTTTTCTTCCCCCTTCGTTTTGTTTTTATCAAAGTATTTGATTTCTGTACATCTGACTGCCTCCCACCCTGTTCCCTATGTGTCTCTCTTCCACATCAGGAGATAGAGTGCAGCCGGTTGGGTTTCTGGGCTGGTCAGTGCTCCTGTTTGACCTTCGTTGGATTATTTGCAGCGCCGGTTGCTCCTTGTTGTGTGACGATTAATAATGCAGAGACAGCATTAGCTCCCCTCTTTTTTCAAGTGACAGAAAGAGATGGGGACAAGGAAGTAAGGCAGAAAAAATTGCGAGTGGGGAGCAAAGCATTATTTTTGTGTTGTGAGTGTTTTGAGAGTCACAATAAGAAAAAATAAACCGACAGAGAGAGAGAGAGGGAGAGAAAAACAACAACAAAAAAAACCTTAAGGGGGGAAATGCAGAGGCAAGAGGCGGCTCGGAATTCTAGAAAAAGATGGAAGTAAAAAGGGACAAGGAGAGAATATACAGATGGACGTGACTGAAGCCCACCTCTCCTGTTTTTATTCCCTCTGTCTGTCTCCTCCCGTCTCCCGTGTCTCAGTAACTCAGCGTTGTCATTCACCTAACCTTGGTGGCAGAGTGGAAGGTTTCTTTGCGCCTGCCAGTTGTTCTTGGCACGCCAAAGCAAGGGAATAAACCTCAGCGCTTTCATGATGAGGCGCTTAGCAGATGTCTGATGAACAGCTCGACGAAACTTCGATCTCCCAAGGACACGGTACCTTTGGGACCCGTGGTGGGATGTGCATGTTTATATGTGTGTCTCTGTGTGTGAAGAATGAGATTTTGAAATATTGAATCAGATATCAGGATGTTAAGGGATACTTGGCCACAGTGCAGTGGGAAAAAAAACAGAACTTACAGTAAATAGAAATGCTTTAATGCAAGACAGATGGCCGTAACAGACAAAATTTTATATCAAAAGAGCTCAAACGAGCATTAAACATAATACAGAGGTTCTGGCGTGAGCATAACCACACAGTGAAGTCTAATATTTACAGTACAACTGCGCCCTGCCTTCATTGTGTAGGTAAATGGATGGTGACAGACGCTTGTGTCAATGCCGACTGACACAATTGATTGTGACGGTCCGGGTCGACGTGTCCTGAGAGCAAAGGAACGATCGTCTAGATTTCCAGGAGGAGATGAAGAATTTTACCCCCGGGATGTCTCAGCCTTGAACATAATCGAGCCTGTCCACTGCCAAGGTGGATGGACTGCTCCAAAGAGAGCGGAAACAAGGTTAAAATGTGGATAGCATACCAAATGCTAACTGTATGTAAGGGACAGGAGCTGCTTCCAGTAAGTAACGGCAGCTGGTTGGCTTGCTTAAAATAGGTGAGAGGGACAAAAGTTTGCCTTCTCACATAAATATTTCTAAATATAGTATTTTGGTGTGTTTTTTTTAAATGTGAGAGCTCTTTGAAATGGTAACTATTTTAGGGTGGAAATATCCGACTGCACATGCTTCATTGGAAAAGCCTTCAATTGTAAAAGCCTTACAGTGATACAAATCAGTTCAGGCTATTTCAGTTGTTTTCTATTGATCATGATGAACAACTCTGGGACTTATTCATGTGCTAAAGAGATCATTTTGAGTTTCTGATCACCACAGCTTTGTTTCCCCCTGAATGGTCCCCCTCAAGACACATTTTACAGTATTTAAACCTACTCTGCTATGATAAATGCTTTGTTAAACATGATTTTGCCACATAATTAGTAGCTTATATAGGTATTTGTACGGACTGCCTGTTCATAATAGGGAACACTGAGTATAAAGCAGAAGAATGAGCTATAGGGACCAAGCATTGGTCACTGTGGGTGAATTTGTATAGATAAGCAATGCAATATATGTGTGCATATTGTGGTGTTTAGAACCAGAAGTAGAAGGTATTTTATGTTTCTGTATTAAATGAATAACTTTCCACTCTGAAAGGGTGCTGTGGAAGAAAAATGTGACTTGGCCAGAAAATAAAATAAAAAATTCAGTCTGAATATTTCTTTTGTGTTTATACCCTGAGCGCTCCGACATCTCCCTGTTCAGTAGAGGAATATGAAAACGCCTCTCTTGAGAGAACCTTGCACAGATACACGTCAGTGTGCTCAGGATCAGACCTTTTCAGGGAGTAAAAACACAAGAAAAACACATTTCTGACTGGAGGGGGACTTTAATTATTTCTCTCACATGCTGGTGGTGTGCATGGAATAGGCTGCATTTAAAAAATCTTTTTTTTAACAAATTAAATGCTAATAATAATAAGATGTGCTGTTTATCTGTAGGCTTTCCAGTTCAGTCTAAAATGTCAACTGCTGCAGTTTCCAAACCACAAAAAGCTCGGCCTCTCAGGGGAAAAGATGTCCCAGGATCGACATAAGCGGATACAGTTAGCTCCCCTGATGTATACTCTTACGCGTAAAGTAATTAATTTGAAAATGTCAAAATCATATTTTTCTATAACATTTTAATGCCCATGTATCACAAATGACATTGTGCATTCAGCTGTCTCCGTTCTGGATAATCCCTGAAACAGCCAAGTTCCACTTCAAGCCTTTCAAGTGGCTCTGTGAGCATTTTGGAGTGTTTGGCAGGCTTCTTGGCCGGGTTAAATACCTTGTTCCTCCATTGATCTTTTTGCCTGTTTCACTGGCATTGGTTGGGCCGGCGTATTACCTTGATTGAGATGTGGTGGCTGGTACAAGAGGTCGGAAACGGGGGTTAACAACTGTCATGATTAAGCCTCATTCTCACCCAGCGTGCCACTCCATAAGAATCACACCAGCGTAGCCTACCAGGTACGAGGTGGGAAATATGCAGAATGCTGAAAACAGCCTCTTGTACAGGCGGTCCCTCTGTGACTCAGAATGCAAATTGGTCCCGCTCTTAAACCCAACTGTTTCAGAGAAATGGAGAGAGGAGGGGGGGTTTGCTCAGGCATTGACACAAGTGTACAAAAGCAGACACAAAAGCATTTATACACACACAGACACACCTAGCTCACTCTCAAGGTCAGCCAGTATTGGCAAATGGCAAGATAAAAGCAGCCCTGGCAGCCATTGAGTAGTCTGAGATAACATCACATTCAGCACTACATGAAACACAAATGCGGCTATGTATTTAGGCTATGTATTTATTTATATTGGTGCTTTTTTTATGAGCTCTTGTCTTCTTTTCATGATATTGAGACAAATTGCATCGTGGCCGTGAAAGCTACTCTGCTGATTAACTCTTCGCGGATGGCTTTTTATCTGTTGGCATTTGATGTACGACATCTTTGTAAGGGCTACGGTCGAATGCAATCACGGGCCCTTTCATTGCAGGGGCCTCCCTCAGATTGCCTGCTAGTTCTCGAGGGAGGCCATCCTTCAGAAAATATTGACTGTTGGACAGTGAGCGCCTGTGTGTGTATTAGGAGGGCTGCTTTAGAGAGAAATTGCAAATGCTTTTGTGTGTGTGTACGTGTGTGTTGTGCCTGTCTGTCTCCGTGTACTAATGGAGAAATAGGAGGAGAGAGCCACCACGAGGGCAAAGGTCACCAGTCTTGTAAAAGGGAGGGAGGAAATTCCATTTTCCTCGATACATTGCTCCCAAATGCACTGACTCTCCCTTCCCCGTGTTTTTCCTCGCTGTTGATAGCCGACACTTACACACACATGAGACGCTCCCGAGCTGCAGCTCACCTGCTGCATGCTTGTCATTCAGCAAGGCTCTCTCCCACCAAACAGGCAGGCTTTTCCTCTGCTTTTAACATGCCTCAATCACAAGTAACTATGTATTGTGTCATCTTTGTCCTCAACTACCATTTTCTGAGTTTTCCTTTTGTTCAGTCTGTGAGGAGAAATGGCAGGGCTGCTTGGGAGAGAGAGCAACTTTGTGGCAACTTCCAAGAAATGTCACTCTCTTTCTTCTTACACTGAAAAGCTTTTATGTATTTCTGCACTTCTCTTTCAGACACCACATGACCATTTTAGGGGCTCACAACAGAACTTTACCTTTTCATTTCTATCCTTTCGTTACTTGTAGGATCTCCAGACTTGTCTCCTCTCAAAAACCACAATATAGATGGTACGACTTATATTTATGTTTTAGACCATCCTCCACCTCCATCTTGCTGATGTAGTGGTAGGCCGGACTTTCAGGAGAATGGGGTTTGTGTGAAAACAAAAGTAATCGACTTTTTACATAACTTCTGTGGCTCACATCACCCTCGTAACTACTTCACTGCCATCATTTACGTACATTTATTTACTTTTTAAACTGTCTTTTATAACACCTTACCAGAAATAATTCTGCCCTAAACCTAGATCAGTGGTTTTGCAGCCTTTTTTACAACCATGAACCGTACGTGTATGTCTAATGACGGATGTGCTACTTATAATACGCTCCGCTGTACCATGAGCCACAAAACACTCATATTAGTCATTCTGACAAACACTCATGAGTCGTGATGGTTGGTATTGACAAACAGTCTATTCTGTCGTCTAGTTGTAGATCTTGTAGGGGTGGGACCTCGGCCATGACTGAGCCTACTTTATATTTTAAAACAAAAGAACAAGTGCATAGAATAGGTTGAGTGACTCTACTTCTTTCCTTAATACGTTTGTTTTTGAATATACTGTATTAAAGTATACCACTGGGTGCTGATATATATCTCTCTCAAAGACATTTCCAACATGGTGAAAGGTTATGCTCTGTCACCCAAAAGCCATCCCGCTTCCTGAAGAATGCCTGGTGGGATTTGGACCCTGTGACGACCTTTATAGGTCACACTTGTCATGCCCAGTCCCATGCTGATACTAAACTGAATATCAAGTGACAGTAATGTGAGCAGTGTCAAGGGTTAATCTATTGTTTGGGTAAGGGTTAGAGAAGGGGTCAGGTTTGGGTTGTGGTTAGACTGAAAAAAGGATGAGTGTTTGGCTAATGTGCAGGTTTCTTAAAAAAAGATAATAACAAATAACTTTGTAAGGAACGTCATTGGTGTAAAAACAGAGGCTATTTGTAAACTTAGTGGCTGCTGCAGGCCAATGATTATGCTGCTCATTCTATTTTTTACTATTTTTTGAGGATTGAGGTGGATGTTATGTTATGTCATGTTGCAGTAGATGCAGATTCAATGAAGCACCTGTAGAAAGCTGCTCAGACTGATTGTTTGACTAAGTTTCTTGAAGAAGAAGAGCCAATGAGGTATTGCTGACATTTGAAGATGATTTAGTTTGAAAGTGAGTTTGTGGTCAGTTGTGGTGGCGAGCAATGTGCATGCCTTCACTCTCTTTATGGCCCAGCCATTGACTTCCAGTATATGCATTGTGAGCTGACCATAATGGAAAGAAGTGGTCTTGGAGACATTGGTTTAAAACGATACATCAGCATGGCACAGGGAAAGTTTGGAGTGTTTTTTCACCTGCTTGGATTGCACTTTTGAAATTAATTGCAACTCATTTAGATCTTGAATTTCATTTATTTTTTTGGATGTGGAGACTGTCCTCAGAAGAAGAATGGATAGATGGGTCTAAAAAACAAATAACTTGGACAAGGGAAACAGCTGTTCATCTTGTTGAGAGGCATCAGATCATGTCATTTTGAAAAGGCAATGACAAATAGCATCCCTTGTTATTTTGCTTGGATTTTTTTTTTTTGAGAAATGATTCACCAAGCCTCTTGCGTTTCAAACAAGTCTGATATGTGGAGAAACGGTGTCCTAATTGTCGGAATATTTCAAATCTAAAGCAGATAAAGCCCCTGCAGCCGCATATCCAAATGTTAAAATGCTTATTAATGGTTGATTAGGATCCTACAGAACTGCTAATGTCCCTTACATGAACACTGTGTCCTTGAGCCAAAGAGTGAGACTCTACCTGCTCTCTCTTTTTTAACACCAGCGGTTTGGATACACGTGGTGCTCATGGCCAAGAGGCAAATAGTTTGAAAGACAGTTGCTATTCCTGAAATGAAGCCTCAAACAGCTGGTGTAAGTTTCTCTTCCAAAGACAGTCACTAGCTAACACACATTAATCCCCGCCAGTGCGATGAGCTTTCTGCTTGAATGACAGTAATTATCGCTTCAGTCTTGACGTGGAGACACCAACACTCTTGATGTCTTTGTTTAAATTAAAGTGAGAGGCCTGCCTCAAAACGCCCACACAAACACGGTAGTCTGGCGAGATGTGCAGTTTGTGTGTGTGTGGAATGTCAGAATCAATTAGAAAAGGAAATTTACATCTGGTCGGGATTTTTTTTACCTCCCCAAAATGCACATTTTTACAGTATGTATTAATGATAGTTATCCTTATTGGGGAGTTGCAAGTAAAACTGTCAAAATGCTGTAAATCTATTTAAGTTTATCAAAAGAAATTGCCATAGGGGTTTTCAAAGTCTGACATTTCCCCCTTCCCCTCACACAAAATTGAGACAGCCCCATCCTAATATCTAATAAACTGAGTAAAACTCTTGTACACTGACATCATTCTGTCAGACAAGAATTGCATAAGCGCAGCCTTTAAGGAGCATGATTTAACTTCTGAGGTATCCCTGTCAGGCACTTTTCAATTATACTTTTATCTGATTTTGGAAGAGAAACTTTGACCCAAAAAAAAGGAATTTTGAAAATCCCCAGCTTGTTGAAACCACACTTAACCTCAATATCCAAAACAGATATCAGGTCCATCCATCTGGCGTCTCTGGAGGAAGGTTAGAGGAAGCCCGGACAGGAGAGCAAGGTCACACCTCATGATGCTGATCCCGAGCCCGGGCTAAAAACATGTCTTTGCCCTGTGCAGAGTGGGATAGTATGTCATGTAGCGACTCTGCCTCGCTCGAACGAAGTGAGGGATGTCGCAGGAAGAAAAAAAAATCAAGGTCTTGCCCTTTTTAACCGTGTTCCTCTGCTCTGGGGTAACAGCCCCTGGGGTAGATAATAATGGAGTAATCCTCTTATCTGTTGCTGCTTCCCTCACCCACAGATCATTTTTCTTCTGCTCTAGTGTATCATTCCATACTGAGCTGGCACAGTACTGAATGTTTTCCCATTTGAGTTTTGCGCACAGTTTGGCTCGGCTCAGATTACACTGGTGAGATGCAATGAAAATGAGAACTTATGCAACAGTTTTCAGAGAAAAGTCAAATGATATTAATACTGTACCTTACCAAGAGCGGCAGGGCTGCCCCCTCCGTTTAATTGATTAAAATGTGTCAAATTACTGAGGGTAGAAACTGTCACTGTCCTTTTATGTGAAATTATTTAAAAGAACAGAGAAGCTGAAGGCTTTCTCCTGGTTCCTGAGGATATATGTCCTCGGTAACATGCAGCATTCTTTGTTAGAAATCACAAAAGAAAGCCACTGGCACACAGTAGCTGACAATATACCCTGCAAAGCTACACACATTGGCACACATATTGGCGCCTCCGTCCAGGCATGTTGGACATGGTGTGTGAAAGGTGCCCTGCTGTGTGGTTGGTGACAAAGACTATTTCTGTACTCGCTCTCAGACAGAGAGACAAGCAGGATGTGAAGGAGATGAACTCTCATCACACTGTGCTAAATAGCACCAAGGGGCACTAACCACACCTAACATTAGCCTGCTCCTTTTCTAAAGCTGTCATGCCTTTGGGCCACCAGTCTGCAGCTACTGAAAGGTCATATGAGACCTGCGAGTGCATGTGCAAGTCGCTGATGCATAGGATTTGTAGTTCCTCACTGTTGGCGGCTTATTATTCATATTATAGCTCGCTGTTTGGCGAAAGTTGTTCCTTGTTCCCATGATTTGTCTTGTGTACTTATGGAAAAAAAGCTCAAGCTGCAATTTATTATAGACATAGATTTCAGCTTCTTCCAATACCTATTACTACTCTCATGTTCAGCCAAAAGGCATTGAATGAATCTCCCAGTTAGCCAACTGACTATGAGATAAATACAGTGTGCACCTATTCCGTCTCTGTGCAAACGTGTTTATATTACCCCACTGTGATGAAAGGTTGTAAAGACAACTACCCTGGTGTGATGATAGCTTTCAAGTGAATGGCAACACCAGCTCTGCATTTTTTCTTCCTGTATGTTTCTAAGTGTGTGTGTGTGTGTGTGTGTGTGTGAAAGGTGGTTCTCAGAGGGTCTCAGAGGGCTTCCCTCACCGTGAAACCAGCAGCCTCTGACAGGTGCTGACTAATTCTGTTCAGATGAACACACGTGTGGAAATGGGGAATTGCAGTCCCAGAGTTGGATTATGAATTAGATTGGTACTGGAACAATATCTCCGAGCCAGGAGTGGGACTTTTTTGAGCCTCATACAGCAGCATTGTCTTAAATATCTCTTATATTTTCTCTTTATTTTCTGTTACACATTTTAACCTCCATTGGAGTCGCCATTGTTATCTTTAACAAGCATTCCCGTTTCCGTGTTGTCGCAATGTCACAATGTAGCTACCAGTGACTCGGACACTAACCCGAAGCCTGACAGCATGGATTTGCAATCTCGTGATCCCAAACTCTCATGGAATTTCAAGATATTGTGAGAGTTCAGCTGCCGTGCAGGGTAATAAAATAGCCGAATAAACATTTTCCAGTCTCTTACTACGTCAAAATAACTCCTCAAAATGTTAAAAGTAACCATGTTTTCGCTGTTGAAGTTTACTGCAATATTTGAGTCTCTTCCTGTGTGCATCAGGGTTAGAAAAGTGGATTTGTGCCTGCAAGGTCGTCACTCGAGATCCTTAAGATGGGAAAGTACTGGAAGGTAAAGTGAGTGAATAGCACTCCGACCTTCCTCAGTCATGGCTGTACACACAGCTGTCCTGCTTACATGGAGCACATTTATTTCATATATTTACAAGTTCAAATAACATTTTCTCACTTTTGCTCAACACAGCTTTGAAATGGAATACTTTTGACATGGGTTTTAAAATGATATAACTATGTTATCTTAGCTGCAATTGCAAATATAGCTTAACATTTAGGTTACTAGAGAACTGTACTGAATCTTGAATAGCTGCAGCATGTCCTGGTCCACCGTATGATCTTTTACCTTAGTTTTTATTCTGAAAATTTGCGTTGGTTGTTGAATTAACCTGTGTGATCACTCATATGTCTTGTACCAAAGAACTCTTATTCAAACAGAGTCTCTGCATTTCACATTATCAGCATAAAACTTCATACTAAGAGACGGGGATGGCGTCTAATCTCCTGCCCTAAAGGTGTTGGATCTTTCTATGCTACTCTCCAGAGCATAGGATTTTCATATCATACCCACAATGCTTTTCTGCTCTCACCAGCACTTCCAGGTAGTGATATGGTATCACATAATAGAATCTAATAGAGGTGAGCGACAGGGGGACATAGGGAGATGTATTGTTTGTTGGAGGAGGGAGAGTGGGGACCATTTGTCACGCCGTTATCGGTAACATCCAAGAATTTGTCAGAGTCAATAACAAGACTGACTGTGCATTGACAGACAAGCCTGTAATGTACAGTGAACCTGTAATTTTTCACCAGACATCCATGTCTATGCATCAGTTCTATATATATTATGGCTTGTTTTGGCAGGATGGAGAAGACGCGGAGGGGACACCGGTAACAGGAGTGGAATACCAACTAAGTGGCCTGGATGCGTAAATAGCAGGAGAGTTTAGACACAACAGCCCGTTCTTTTTTCAGAGTGTTTGAAGAACCAATATTGAATTTGGAGATAATGTAGCGGAGATGAAACAATGGCTGATCAGACGGCTATTAGCTGCATCCTGCCGCTACTTGTTTAAAGTGCTTTTTCGCTCTCCTCTCCTCTCACATATGCTCTTTTAAGTGTATTCATATTGAATGTTGGGGAGATACAGATCTTTAAATAGAACAGTGGCGGCAGAAAGGGTACTTGTGCTGGAGGGGTGCAAAGAAAAACAAGTTGATCTTTGATGTCTGTGTTTTACTTAACCCTGCAAAAGAAGCCTTGATGAGATTCCAGGATCGATAAACCTCCAGGGAGTACAAAAGATCAAATATGGGCCCTTTGTTCACTTCCACTTTTTCCTTCCTATTCCCAGTCCCCTGGACGGGTCTTCCATATGTGCGCCTGTGCACCCAGCGGAGAATGTGCCTCTGCTCATTGGCTCCAGTTGCATTTTCATCCCTGCCCGGCAGCCGCTTCCATAACGTAATGATTAGTGTTTGAGAAAAGGGCCTCCTGGGGATGTGGAAGCAAAGCTGCGGTTGAAAAATGATGTTCCCACACAATTATGTGAGGATAGTGTAGGATTCCACCCCTCTTCTCTGCAACTTTTGGTCAGCTGACAGAAGGAAGGAGAGAAATGCTCGCTGTTAGCAGCAGATTCAAAGTTGTGGTTGGAGTCAGCAAGGTGTGCCAAGTATCACAGCTGTATCCTGCAATCGATGACCTGGCTACCAGAGAGCCGGGATCAATGATGCCCTCCCTGTTCACGCTGCAGGCTTCTCTTGTTTTTTTCTCATGGGCATGTGCTACAATCCTGTTTTTCCTTTGCTGAGCCTAGGTGGTGAGATTAGTTGCAGCATAATTTAAAGCAGACAGATGGAGACAGATAAGTACTAAGTTTTATTTATTTATCTATTCAAGGCAGATTGACTGCAAATACCTTTTTTTTCTGTCAGCCAAATTTCCAAGGGCTGCTCATGAACATGTGGTCACGGGCTTAAAAAATATAAAGCGTCTGGCTGTCTCGCAGATTTGATCCTTTATTACGAGGTCAGGCAAACATGGCATAGCAAGAGCTAATTTCCGGCAGTTTCGAGGGCAATCGGCTCATCGCGTCTTTAAATCCCTGCAAGGAAGGAGGATTGCACTTAAATAGTGGCTGATACTCTGATGTCTGTTGTGTTGAAGAGGCAGAAATCACAGCTGAGTGCTGTCCGCTGTGCCTCTGGCTAGAGCCTGCTTCTTAGATCACTTTAAAGATGCTAAATGGGTGTAAATTACTGGTGTGAATTTAATGTAGATTATTATTATTATTACAATAATGCAATAATATCAAAATGATTTCCTTCTTTATAAGTTGACTCTAGGGTCACAATTGCAATTTTAAATCAAAGACAGATTGAAAGGAGATTCCAGTTTCAGTTATTGAAACAAAAGCACAATTGGGGAATTTCACCATATGGCCTTAATGTGGTACATTCCAGAAAAATATGACATAAATACCACACTTGATGCTATGTATTTTATCTTTTTTTTAGAGAGAGGAATTAAAAAAAAAGGAATAGTAACTCTCAGGTCAACCAATGATCTGCTGATTTAAATCGAGACTTTAGAGTCTAACAATGGCAAAGTCATCAAATTGTAACCTTGAGTTGTGATAACCCTCGTCCTCAGCTAAAAGTTCCAGTAACAGAAGAAAAACTGGTGAACTTGTTCAAAATATAGAGGCTGAAATCTGAAAATATTTGTTGGGTGGGTGAACAAGGTTGCTGCTGACTTTTTTTGGATTTTATTTGGTGAAAATACATTTTTGTCAAGATGAACTCAATTATTCCAACCAAACCTACACTTAGTCATACCCTTGTCTTGCATGTTACGCCAAATTCAAAACTTATAAGCTCTTGTCTGAATGATAATGAGACTTTTTCCAAGAGGGACCCAGTTCCAAAAAAGCAGTTGGGGCAAACTGGGACTTTCTAATTCCCCCTTTGCCTCTTGGGTCTTTTGGCAAGCAAAGAGCTCCAGAGAGGGAGAGGTTGTGGGAACGCCATCTCCCTGCTCTCTATCCTAATTCTGCTGCCCGGCGCAGTCGGATAAAGGGGCCACCGGCACAGCCTCCAGTGTTTCAAGTCTGATTAATCCTCTGATTAGGTTAATCCAGCAATGCTTCAATGGAGGGAAGCCTTCCCCCTAAGTCTCCTGCTCCAAGAGAGGCTGTATTTTTCTTTGTATCGTCTTATTTTTATCTGTACTCTGAGGTTAAAGGTGTTGCTCTATATCACACACCTCACCTTACCTGGAAGTCTTTAAACTTTACATCAGGATTGTGTTTCCTCTGGGGATCTGTGCTGGATTGCCTCCTGATTTAATTTCAGTTTAATTTCTTTTAGTCTAGTCTCCCGAAGACAAATACCTCCTAAAACCTGTGTTCGATCGAGGCTCTGCTTATTGTTTAAAGAGACAAAAGCTAATGAAAGTCAAGTACGGGAAAAATGCTTTACTGCACGCCACTGGATACAATAGGAGCCATTTCCTGATTTATCACCAGAGTTGGAGCAATGAATAGAAGATGTTAATGAAGGTCAAATGACAAAACGCTTTCTCTGGGTTCACAGTAAGGTTGGGTCTATTAAATGCCCCCTCCCCTTTCCACCACACACACTTACATACCCACACACAAATTCATTTATTTAGCCCTCTGCTGCTTAATGATCGGAGAGCATTTACTTCACACAGTGTCTCCTGTTCTACTGGATAATGTTTTTGTAAAGAGTTTCCACCTAATTAGCCTTTTTGGTCTCTGTAACACTAGATAAAAAGGATGTGCTTTGCTGATGTGCAAACCTCCCAGGCAATCCTCTGGTGTATTTAATAGTGCATTTATTTTTAATAATCAAGCATTAGAGATTGGTAGTAATCCTGTTTTTCTTGGCATGCTGCCTTTGTCTTCAGAAGGACAAATGAATTTGTTTAGTTTGTTAAGTGATTTGAGTGATCATGATCGCTGTGGGTATTATCTCCACAAGAGAGGTTTCCTATGGGGGGGTTTGGTTTGTATGTTTGTCTCTTAGCAAAACTACTGGCTTGATTTTCATAAAACTTAGTGGAAGGGTTAAGCATGGACCTAGGAAGAATCCATATCATTTTAAACTGTTTTTCACTCTGTTACCTGTGTTCAATAGACCATTTGTCCTGCATTCATACATTGTCGGAATAATTGGAAAAATCTGTTTCTGCTCATATTTCATGTCTCACCTTAACGGGTTCCTTTGCTCTTTACTGTACACACAACACATCTTCTTTGTTGTGTCCCTGTTGTTCATGGCTTCAAGTTCATGACCATGCCATAGTCAGAAGACCAACTTCCCCAATCGGGAAATGGGACCGTCCCAAAGAGCATGAAAATCCACCATTGCTTTGGCAGAGGTCTGGGCTCTTCAAATGCCATTCTGAATTTTATTTTTACTGAATATTATACAGCATTCCGCTGTCAAACCTGGCCACTGGAGGTGTGGATCTGAATCTGCCAATGAGTTAGTCCAACCCCAACTATATAGTCGAGTTGATCCAGCTCATCTTAGTAGAAGCCAGGTTGAGCACCTCAAGCCTAAATTTCTACTAGATGTCTCATTTTCATATGCCTAAGTTGACTGTTTGAACTTTGTAAGTGTGTGTGTGTGTGTGTGTGTGTGACTTTGAAGAGTGGGAGGGCTGGCTGGTTGAAAATAAAACTGGCACATAGTTCAATCATCCTCAAAGTAGAGTCTTTGAAGTTCGGTTTACATTTTCGGCTTTTGGCTGGTGGTGTCACACTGACTGAGTCACTCGGAGGGAGCAAGTCAGAGTTCGGTGTCTTGACACTTTGACACGACACGTAGCTGCGGGTGGAATCAGTGTTGTGCTGTGAGATCAAGTCGGTGACCTTTTAGTTACACAATATATTCTCTCTAACATCAAGGCCACCCTGCTTCCTCTCCGGATGCAGGGCCCCAGAGCAACAAGCATCACTACTAAGTACTGCTGTGACACAACTGTGGTTGGATATCGCCCCTTGCAACCACAGTGCTTCAAGTTACACTGGGCACCAACCTAAATGGGCTTAAATTTTTAATTTGTGCTGGAGAACAGAGATCACATCTTGGGAGGATAGCATATCTGTAATTTATTTAAGAACCCCACAGAGGGAGAGTTATTTTGGAGGCAGGGAGCTGGAAGGGAAGTATCCATGTGGCATTTTTTGTTCAGCCCAAGGGGCTTGTAGGTAGACTCCACTCGGCAGTGACCTTCTCGCTGATGTGGAGGAGCGCTGCGGATGAACATTCTATTTATGTTCCAATCCTCGGGTAAAAACTGTTGAGTGCAGAAACTATTTCTTTTCCATCCCGGGGAACAATGAAAGTGTTTGAATAATTGATTTGAAGTTTTGCTAAAACTCTGAATCCTTTTACATTTTACCAGAGAAAAGTGATTCACCAGCTCTGTCACCCCACAGCTTGTCTCATCTTGAATTCCTCCTCCGTTTGAAGACGCACTTCTGTGAAGAGCGCAGTGAAGAGTGCTCAACTTCCCATGGTCAAACGCACGTCACCTCCACTGGCGTGGAATAAAAGCTTTGTCGCTATTAATTAAACTGGGCCTGATTAGCGCTGACAGGTGTGGCAGGTGCTCTGTTTACTCGGGCAGCGGCAACAAACATGCACGCAGCAATCTGCAGTAATTTATTAAAATCACCATCAAAGCTGCCACTTATCCACGGCAGTGGGGTGAGTGTGTACTCAAGTGAAAGTGGGGTAAAGG
>CAFUXE010000008.1:559678-590064 GCA_903364295.1 Serranus cabrilla | reverse complement strand
GAGACGCGCACACACACACACACACACAATCCCGGCATGTGCACACACACTCACTGAAAGGCACGCTTGCATCCGAACACAGCAACACGCGCACGGTGACCCGAAAGCGTTAAAGGCACTCAAATGCACACACGTACAGTACGCCGTATACAATGACACACATTGAAAGGCACATGTGCCTGAATATACACATTGTGAAGGACACGTATGCACACACAGCACATTAAAAATCACTCACAGGCACACGTACACAAAAGACATATTCACGGGACGCTACACGCACACAAACATGTACACAGAGTAATGACATATTACTGCATGAAAACACCCCTGCACACAGCATAAATTATACACTGGGCTGCTTCAGCAGAACAATAAAAGATGTGTTTCTAACTTTGCTGAAAGATGGATTTATACGGTGCTATGCTATTACAGGTACTTATCACTCAGTAAAAGTGCTTATTACTGCAGTAAAAACAAGCCAGCACAGACAACATTGAGCATAATAAGGCAAGAAGACTTTTATACGTCTGTAAGCAGAATTTATATTTAACATGCTGATATGGCCTTTGCATTTGGTCAATTTTATCCTATACCTGATAGTCATATCATGCCTTGCATACAGCAGCTATACTTTAAGCATATATTAGTAAAATGATCTTGATTTCTGTGATTTTTAAGCAAATCAAACCCCTAAATTCTGTGATGCCATATTTTATTTACAGGGAAATAAGAAAAAGATTAAAATCTAATTATTGGAATAAAATATTTAGTTATTTTATTTACAGACTCAGCAGCTGTAGTGATGTAGGACCACCAGCATTGAGTATTGACATGACTATCTGATATACAGTGTGTAATAACTACACATGATACACACCACTGGAGAACATTTGAAACCTTTACTAGTTTACAACAGTTAAACTGTCTGCTCAGTCCAGTAATACCAACGTGGAAATTGAAATGTACTGTAGCAGCGGGCACCATAAAAAACCACACTTGTCAGTTTAACAGTATTCACAGGACACACCGTTAAACACAGTAATACAAAACACTGCCTCCCTGTCTGTGTTATTGTCTCCTTCTGTCCTCACTCTTTCTTCCGAAATTCTTTGGTTTATTTAGCTGCACTCTTTCACCTGCCTCCAAATGTCAGCCGAGTTCAACAGAGCTGGAGGGAAAACACTCTCAGAGAGAAAGCCGTATTGAGAGTGAGCCGGTTAAAAGAAATGCAGGAGAACTGAAGGAGAAAGAGAGGCAGGGGTAAGTGAGTGTTTGGTAACAGAAAAATCCTCCAAGAGGGTTATAGTGACTCTAATGCATTATACTAACAAATAACACTCTATGATTTAGGCGTTTATCTGATGTCTTCTCCGCAGAGGCCATTGTTAGACTTGTTAAGTGAGGACTCTTATCACGCAATCATGCCGGGATGCATTTAATGACGGACTGGATGCACGAAAATGGGATTTCGCTCTGCTGCTCTGAGGAGTGAGCAAGCCAAAACACAGTCAGTCAGAAGCACCAAAGATGTCGCAAAAATCACCAAATTTACACAAATCAGCTTCAGTGACTCACAGTTTGTGAATCACAATTTGTTTTTACCTAACTTACGTTTTTTACGTTACTTCTGTGGCTCTCGTAACTACTTCACTGCCGGCACTTACGCACATTTATTTACTGTTTAAACTGTCTTTTATAACGCCTAAGTCAGCGATTTTGAAGCCTAAATTCAATGTCTGTTCTGTGCCATGAAACGCTCATATGGGTTATTTTGACAGACGATCACATGTATATATAGGTATTGATAAATTCTGTCCTTTAGGTTGAAGATCTTGTTGGTGTGACCATAGCCTCCCTCTTTCATCCTATAAACCATCCCTGAAAAGAAGTTTAGCCTTGTGATGTTTGTACAAGTTGTAAAAGCAGGTTAGTGAACCATCTCTACCCCAGGCTTGCCAGCTGTTGCCTAGCTGATTTGTATACAGCAACCATGTCAATACACAGAGATGGCTAATCATTAACTAACCTTCAACTTTCTCAAACTGTTGCAAACTGCCCCAAAAAGACCGCTCCTTAAATTTGAAAAAATAGCAGCATATCGGACAGGTCAGAAAAGCTCCGTTTTCAATAAGGCCTTGTATCCAAATGGAATAGTGGATATACTACTTTGACATGACCCATATCATTCAAAAATAGTGCCATGTTTTGAATAATAGTGTAATATTGGTGTGCATGCGAACATAGTCAATACAAACCTGTAGTTAAGATGTGATGACCCCATGGTACCTGACCTCGAATGCACCACAAGAGCTCAAACATTCCTTGAAATACAGAGCAAACAAATAGATGTATTCTCCAGCCAGCAGCAGGTAATTCATTGCATTCCCATCCCCGCCCCGCCCAGTACACCCAGCGAGCTCCCATCTCCATTCTCCGACTGCTGTCTATCGCAGCGCTCACTTGTGTATCAAGGTAATGAATTCATAATCTCTCACAAGCTCGGTGTAGATCTCTATCATGGTGCGAGATAAGAGGGAGCATCGTTGCACTCTAATAGCCGTCAGTCTGCCTGTCTTCCTGCTTGCTGTGTGTGTGTGTGGGTACAGTATGTGTGTGTGCAAATTACCCAGTCACCCTAGCACACTATCCTCCATTTTGGCTCCCAGGGTGAAAAAGGATTCAAGCCCAGAGCAGAGTCACTTATCAGCTAACTGTTGAGGCTAGCGCTCTGTCTGAGATGGGTAAGCACCGAGCGCTGGTCCACTTTCTCTCTTTCCTCCAGTGTTGCGTTCGCGGTGAAACACCACATAGCACTTTCCAACTTATCTGACAAACACTCAACCACAGGGAGAGTAAATATCTGAGAGGGCAAGGCAGAGTAACTAAACTTGCGACTGGGGGTGGCTCTTGAGGGCCGCCGACTGCAGCGCGCGCGTTTTTAATTGTGTTTTCGGCGGGGTGATGAAATGTCCTCCATTTGAGCGCGAGCTGGCAGTAAGTGGGCTGTCGCCTCCAGGGACAGAGTGAGCGATGGCCCGCTGCTATCGGAGGTGATTGTGCCTCAACCCCTAGGGGTGACAGATGAACGGAAGGGAGCAGGGAAACAATAAGGGAAGAAACGACGTTCTTCTTTTAACAATCTCACATGGAGTTAAAAAACTGAACCGGGGGGCAAGACGGAATTGGGAGTATGCATTTAAATCTGGAAAAACTAAACTTCAGTCGTGTTGACAAGTTCGTGAACCTCCCTTTTGAGCTGAACGCTTCTGTAAATAGAAGTAAGCAGTGATTTATTGAAGGAAAACCCTGCCTGAACTTCATTTATCCACCCTTTTGTTAACAGAATACAGTTTGCTGACCTTTTAATGGTGGCATAAATCTTTTGGATGTACATGAATGGTAAATGAAGAAGCAAATTCTGTGGGTTTTTAATGGGGAAAAGCAAAAACGAACACTCTTCTATTAGTCAAACTAATGTATTATTAAAGAACGTATGACCACCAACTGGGCAGGTTTAGTGTTTACTATGCATCTTTTTTTATAATGAGGAAAATCACACCTTGATTCCAGTGGATCTACATTCTAAATAAGTTATTATCTCATAAGAAACATAGGACGGATGTTAAGTTTCATGGCCTCAAGTCCTTTAAAATCAGGTAAAACATCTATATTCCATCCATGGAAGTGCGTGATCAGATTTGAGAAGCATTCTTCTCCCCTGAAATACTTTCTCTCTGGTGTGTTTTCTGTTGGAGAACAGTGATAAGCTGACATGGTGGTGAGGATCACCTTCACTCGCAGACATAACAGCTGACAGAAGGAGGCCAGGAGCTTCAGCAGGGTTCACTGGTCGTTGGGAGCGTCTTCACACAGTACATGCTGTTACACGATTCGGTAACAAGACGCAAACGATTAAGCGCTTTCCCTCGAGCACTCGCCACATCTTCCGCTCTCTGAATTTACATGGCGTTTATGAACACTCACAAGGAAAACAAAAAGTGGAGAGGGAGAGGGAGTGGAGGGGGAAGAGAGCTCCTAGTGTGGAGGAGTCTCATTATTCCGTTATGGATTGCACATGTCAGGCGGTAAGTGCTCTTTTTATCCTTCTAAAGCACTAGCCTCGGCCACTGAGCGCATTTCCCTACCCGAGTGAAATTTACCATGTTAAGGCTCGCGCCACCAGGGGAATGGCGGTGAGAGCTCTGGGTTGCCGCTAAGATTTACCGGCCTGATTAAATAAGAGTCTGTAGTGTGAATAAGAGGCCAGGGGAGAAATCTACGTAACATAAACGCATGTTTTTTCACTCACCAGTTAAATTGATTAGACCCCCCTCCTCACACCCCTTCCCACCTCTTTATGGTGTGTTACATGTCACGCTGGGTTTTAAACAAAGAGCAGAGAGAGGGCAGTGGAGGATTGCTTGTGGCTCAGGATGGCTTCCTGCCAACACACAGCTAAGATAGGTCTTTTTAAAGAGGCCTGTTCCCATCCATTACTGCCTGCATACCTTGAAAAGTTCACACAAAATATATTGCTACTCTCCTTCCAATTGGGCAAGAGAGGCCTTTCATTTGATGCACTGTGCCGCACAAACTGTAGCCCCCTTCCAAAGTCTGCCAAATTCAATCTCATTACCTTCAATTTCTCATCATAACCCTGGACCTTAATGCTCCAGGAAGGTGATTTGACGACTAGCGACTGACATCTTTCAGCTGAGCAGTTGTGGCTGGACTAAGGGTCAAGTTTATGTTTTTTCTTTTTTTTTTTTTACTTGTAAATCCTAGAATCACTTTCCCTACCTTCTGAGCCAGAAGGGATTAGGGATTAGAATAAACTCAAACAAAACATTTAACTGACCTCACACTGAGATGAGGTAAGGTTTGGCTGCTGGTGACTGGGTTTGATTGATGTGTCTCCAGCCTGTGTCACACCTCCCTACTGGACAGAGTGGACACCAGCTGTTCAAATTCAAATCCTGCCGGCCAATCAGAGTTTGTTGCTCAGCTCAGAGCCAATGTGATTGGAGGAAATAATTTCCAAATTCCTCCTCATTTAGAGCAAAGTGACAGCAATGATGACCCTCAGCAAAAGTCATGAAAATCAATTTATATTTTACTTGTATTTATTATATATTAGATCAAGACTTCCTTTTTTATTGCAGCTGATTATTTTATTTCACTCTTTTGTTTTGTTGTGCTCAAAAAGGTTATTTTTTTTATTATCACAGAAATTAAAACAATTTCAGCTAATTGTATTCATTTTCAGATATAAATGGGAACAAGGACAAAGTCGAGTGGCCACTGAAAAGTAATAACAATGAATTAAAAAATAAAACCGGGAAACTTTTTTTAAAGTGATCGTGTTACAAAACAACTCCTGTTGTTCCAGCCTTGCATTTTATCCGACGTGCTGTTTGCAGACTGTATAATATGTGTAGGTTCACTCTTTAATGATGTTGTAACTGGATCGATAATGGCTAATTGCTTCATCGACACTGAACATTGCTGTGTAGTTCATCTGCACATGTAAAGTAATTCATTATTTCAACCATATGAATGTTATTTCATACGTTTTATTGACTATCAGAACATAGTGATTTATTTAATAATATTGCAAAGCACATTTATGTAGTTAAACAACTTAGAAGAGCAGTTTGTAAACTAAAAACAAAGAAATAGTGAAATACAGTACCGTACTAAAGTTTTGACACACCTATTTATTCATGGTTTTTATTTATTTTTATGGAATTATGTAGTAAAAAAACAGTGTCAAACAAACCAGAATTTGTTTTTATTTTATTCTGGTCTGTTCTATATTCTGTTTTGTTTACAACTTTTTGTTTACTACATAATTCCTTATTTGTTCCATCATAGTTTTATGTCTCTAATAGAAAATATAATTAAAAATCAAGAAAAAACACTGAATGAGAAAGTGTGTCCAAACTTTTGACTGGCACTGTATCCTTACAAAAGCACTTCTCAGTGCTTTATTCCACCACAGCATCGCTCTGAATATGTGTCTCCTCTCCATTCTGCCACTGCAGCACAGATTTATGAAAATAAAAGCTCAGCCGGGGTAACTCGCCCCGTTACAGGCCCCATTGTGTTATGATTTCCGACTAAACGTGCTTGAACGCACCGAGTGGTCGGATTTACGATTCAGCAGAAGTCAAGAGACGAAGTTTATGAGGCGGCATTGAACGCAGCACAGGGCTCCGTATTTTTTCACTGCAACAGAGGGGAGGGAGAAGGGGGGTATTTGACTCCTGTCTCCCCACCCCCAGTCCGTACGAGGTGGATTTAGGGAAGAAAGGAACCAAAAAGCTGGGACGCGGAGATAACGACACACACCAATAAAGAGATATACATTTGGAGATCCGCGCGCGGCGGTGTCGCGCACGGATTATTATAGGCTATTTTTTTTTTTTGCTTTCACTGAGGAGATTCGGGCTCGGAGCGTCTGATCCGCGGGGGAAAGGAATACAAACGCACCGGGAATAATAGAAGTATTCTACACTCACTCCCTCCCTTAACAAGTGACTGCTCTGCTGCTGGAGAAAGTGGAATATAGCGGGGCTTTTTTTCCTCCACCGTCTGGGATGCGAAGTAACAGTTTTTCTGAGGGAATACGACCGCTCACCCACTCAGAATACGGATTTTAAAAGCTGTCCCCCGTAAACCAACTAGGGGGTTGTCTCACTAATACTTTTCTTACGCTGTTCAAGTAAGTGCTTGCAACTTTTCTTCATCTTGAAATGCTTGATGTGGGTTTGGAGAGCAGGGTACGGGCATTATAAGGTAAACAAAAGTGTTTGTAAGAGTGAGGGACAGATACAACTGTAGTTTTTTTTTTTTTACCTCCCTGCTGGACCGTTTTATCTACCGAGGGTCTTTTTTCATCCCTATTCACTTTTCACGCCAGTCTGTCAGGGGAAAGAGAAATAGAGTTTGCTATTTTCTCTTGTTCTCGATATGTTGCAGAAGAAAGTTATTTGCACTAAGACAAAGTGTCTTTGCCTTTGCGATTTTGTCCTGAGTCTGCGCCTGAAAAGCAGATGTTCCCTAACAATCACTTGCAGGACCCCCCAAATACTCAGAACCAACACCGAGCCTCCATTCTGCTGAGATTTTTACCAACACGTTATTTTGCATTTGAAAACCACTTCCAGCCTTTTGGTGTGCTTCTTTTGCTCATGAGATGCATCACTAATTTCAGGGAAATAGCCTAGAATAAACTGTTAATGTTATTAATGATAAAGGGAGAGGAAATAGCAGAATAAGAGTCCTGTAAAGTAAATGATGCTTGTTTTGTATTCACTTGTTCTGTATCTGTAGTGAGCTTTGTGTGGAGTTTATTTTAATTGATTGGACATCTTTTGTTATAAAAAGGCTTCTCTGATGTTTGTATAATCAATATTCTTTTAATTTTTCACCACCACGTCTTTTCTCTTAAGGCTACTCCTCCGCCTTGAGAAGTAACTTTTGTCTGATGGTGTTGAAAAGTTTAGATACGGCTCCAGGCTATGGCTTTTTTCTTTTCTTTGTAAAAAAAAAAAAATGTTGTTATGGCAGGCTACAGTAAGTCAAGTGAGTCCAATTTGAATTGCAATGGATCTTAATTTTATCAGAACATTTAAGGCTAAACCTTCCCCAGGCAACACACACCACCACCCCCTCCTCCTGTCTTTGCCCCTCCACCCCAACAGCAACTGCGTGCCAAAAAAAGATTAGTAATGCGTTAGGTTTACTGCCGCTCGCTGAATAGAGGAGTCCCAAACACTGTTGTCTTGTTATAATTAGCAGAGGAGTTTCTTTCAATTTAGAGAGGTCAAAGGTCAGGGTCAGGCCTGGAAATGCAGATAAAAGACAAAGAATTCACTTAAACACACCAGTTAGTGCTGCTTTTTTCACTTATCTCCTAACAGATTTTGTATTCTGTTCTCTTCTGCCATTCTTGAAAAATCAGCATAAATTCCACCCCATTTCCATTTGTAATGGAAAATCAGATTTTTACCTGTGTTGTAAGTCCAAATCATCCGTCTTGCGCTCCGCCATTCAATCAGCCTGCTCGCTTGTATAAATAAACTCATTTGTCTTATGATGAGAGTCACATGTTGATTGTCAGTAGCAAGAAGGAGTCTTGTCCTTCAGAGTAATTGGACAACACGTATACCGAGAGGCTGCGCGTCAAGTGTGTTCTGGATTCTTAATGTGGCTTTAATTGAACAATTTATCACCCCTGATCACTGTCAAATAACTGGGCAAGAAAGACAAAAGGCAATGGAAATGCCAAGGATAAGCTGCCAGGCACAGCCGGCTGAGCGTGACCGCCGTGTCTGTCACAGCTGCATCAGCAAGGTGCCGTTTTATTTAATTTGACTTATTTATTTAGTTTTTGTCTGTGGAAATCGCAGATCGATGCATTTGTGAGTGGCACGCTTGTAAGCAGTGGTAATGAATAGTGGAGAAGGAGGGGGCAGTGAGAACATTACATCCTTGAAAACTTCTTTTATTGGACCAAACTTTTGATTTCTCCCCGGAGCTCCTTTCCCTACACTTGGAAGAAAAGCTAATTGAATTGTGCCCCGGATATGATGCTTTTTTTTCTTCCCCCAAGTATGGAGGTCTTGAAGAAGTGTCCTCCTCTGGGTTTTGAAATTCATTTCCTTTGCAATTATTACTTTCTGAGCTGTTTTCTTTTATTTCCCCTACCTCAACAGTAGGGTGTATTCTCTCTTTCATTTTTAACAGGATCAAAGGGGAGAAGAGAGGGAGATTCTAGATAGCTACGGGCCTCGCAGACTCACTGGGAGCGTTTCAAAGTCGTGCGTTTTACTTCAGGAGAGTTCACCAGTTGTCATCTTTCTGACTTTTATGTAGTTTTTGTTCTTTGGGGTTCTTAACATCAAGTGCATTTTTGACAGTTTGACATACAACCAACTTAAGCTGTTGGATTTTATTTTAGAGGCAAAGCAAGCAAAGCTCTTGATACTTTAAGAGCCTTTTATCATCGAGATTTTCCAGATGCTGCACTGAAACTGAAACCTACAGCCAGTAAAGAAGAAAAAAGTTAGTCAGAATTAGATCTCTGGCATTCGTAATAGTCATAAACACGTGTAAAGATTATATCGGGTGATGCACCAATGAATGAACAGTTCCTATTAGTAACATTTATCTCTTAAACTGCTGTGCCTCTGATGGCAAAACATTAATGAGCAGACTGTACACATCTACTGTACATGTAAGCCAAGCCCTTTGTTCAAGGCTTTTAGACCCACAATTGCACAGTCACACAATTTTTACCACCCAGTGCCCCGTTCACTTTATTCAAATTCAAATTAGGAACATTTCGGTGGCATCAAGTGCTTTGCAATTAGTCACATCGCACTTGACGCAACAACACAGTTAATAACAGCTGCTCTGAAGTGACTGTCGTCGCAGAGAGAAATGTGCGCTTTGCAGAGGCGCTGTTGCACTCACAGCTAATTGTGTTTATTCATTTTAATATGCTCCGAGTGCTAAATCAGTGCTCTTCCAGCGACACAAGGTGCAATTAGTCTGGCTGTGAAAACAGGAGGCAGTGTGTCTTGTAAAGTGTCCCCTCCTCTCCTCTTTGATTTGTGGATTAGCCGTCTTCTCGTCATGCACAGTTCTTTTATTGCCACATTACCAGGATGGGGAAACACTCTTACATATAACAGCTTCATAGCATAAACGCAGATATGCACAGAATGGAAAGATCAGGCAAATAATACCACTTTTGCACATGTATAAAAACGTACAGTAAGAGGTAAACGCTGTCTCTAGATAAGGCAGTTATGCATGAGGTATATGGCTCTGCTTTATGATGATGTTATGTAATATAATCTAGTGTACTCATATACTTTTAAGCCACAGGAGAACTTGGCCTGGTGTCAGCTAGAATACTGGAGCTCATTTGTTTTTACAGAACAATGGGACATGTTTGTGTCCTCGGTAATCCATCATCTTTGGCTTTATTTGCATTAATTCAAATATTCAGCAGCTGATGTTTGATAAAAATAATAATATCCCATCCATTGTAGTCGTGAGCTGTTGTTGGGTTCCTACATTTCCAAGAACAACTTTTGGCAACAATAAGAACAGGAGTGACCTTTGGGGGATTGAACTGTAGCTAATATGAGTAGTGGAGTTTCTTCTATTATGAAAAGTAATTATTGCAGCCCTCAAGCCTGAAGCATCATTCAGTGCGTGAGAGTCTGTAAACACATACAGTGTCGCTTTCACCAAACCAGAGCGAAGAGCAGCAAAATAAGAAACTTTCAAAAGTAACGAGTTATCTTTGTGCTTTTGGCGCAGTTTGTCATTCTGCTCGATGTTGAACCTGTGTTTGTGAATTTCGAAACAGGTCTGCTTTAAACTGTTGTCTGTGCAAGTCTCTGCAAGCTGCAGTCACCCACAAAACTCTTTCTGCTCTAAAAACACAAAAGATTTTGTGCTGCGCTTGATTATTGTAAATGAGACAAAGCCAGAAAATAATAGCTGAGGAGAGAAGCTTTTTTTTCTTGTGGTCTGATTCATTGCGAAATGTTGCTAACCATCACATGCATTAGAGGATCTTTTTAAGTCCCTGGAGCCTCCCTTTTTGAATATGCACTCTCAGCACTGTAGGGCACTTTGGATAAAAATGTCAGAACTTCTACACCTGGGGAAGCATTATTTGTCAAGACAGAAATAGCCAAGCAGTGAAAAGAGGAAAACCAGAACATTGCAGTCACGACAATTTAAAACATCATCAAGGTTAAACTTCTGGAGGCTGGTGTGTCATTTTCACTCCATAGACCGACATTTCCACCCTGGCTATAGGGGTAGAAACTTGAGCTGAGTGGCTGGCAGAGGAATTATTGACCACTCGCTCAGACACCCCTGCTGGTTGCCTCGGGTCTAAAATTGGTCGCTCTGTCCTCAGCAGACCTCGTTTGAGGTGAGAAATGGCCCCGGCAGCACCCAAAAATTCACATTTACACAGCAACTCTCCTGAACTCTAAAGGTCATCTCTCCATAACAAGCCAGCGATGGTTTTGGGCAGAGGTGACACACATTGAAAGGCAGGGGCCGGATAAGACCAGACTATGATAAGGCAGGTGAACTCGGCAGGTTTGATCCGTATGATGTAATGTATTCCGCTGGACTCATATGCTTTTAATCCACAGGAGAACTTGGCCTGGTGTCAGCTGGAATACTGGAACTCATTTGTTTTTACAGAACAATAGGACTTGTTTGTGTCCTCAGTTATCTGTCATCTTTAATTATATTATTTGCATTTATTCAAACATTCATCAGCTGATGTGCACCACTCCTACACTGTTGACTAATAGAAATAATGATATCCCATGTAATACAGTCGTGAACTGAGGTGCACTGTTGTTGTGAGTTCTTTTGGCGAGATAAGACGAGACTATGATAAGACATGTGAACTCCGCACAATTGATCCATCGCCGCCTGAGTTAAAGCCCATCTCCCATCTTGGCATCCTGTCAGCCTCCTCCAGTGTTTGTTCACTTTTGGTTTTTCTTCATCTCCATATCTCCTACAACACACTTTCTCTACGTTCCTGTCTTTCTATCCGTCTTTCCTAATGCCCTCTGTCTACCTAACTTTAAACTGTTTACACGTCAAACGCTCCAATCTCCTGTTTCTCTTGTATATGAATCCAGAACGGATCAGATTGCAAACATTTTCTTTCGATCTAAGCTACTTATTTTTTTGGTGTGAGTTTTAGTTAGATCTTAAATGGGTCTTAAGTAGAGCTGGACCATGTAGGATCTTTTAGACCATAGAGATCTTAGGGAATCTTTGAGCTGGAATGAAAATAGTTCTTTCTTTATTTGGATTTTGCACCAAGGAAAAGAAAAAAAAGGATGCATTAAATATAAAATGATTACATTGTCAACCAGTTCAAGAAATAACTGGAAAAAAATGATAAGCACACATTCAAACTTTATGTTCAGTATCAGTTTATTCCTGGCCAATTGCCACCATTTCTAGATTCACTATTTTCTGCATGTATGTATGCTATTTTAAATAAATTCATATTGGTGCATATCGGACTAAATATATGCCAACACTGTTGGAAAGCAGTAGACTAATATTGCCTGATATTTTCACATTAAATGTATACACTTTTTTGCCCTTTATCACCTCAGATGTGCCAGGTGGAAAAGGGGTCTTATTGAGAGTATTAGCAGCCATCAAGTTATTGTGTTCAGAAGTGAAGGTAGCCCCTCATACACATAGACTCCACTAATCCCTGCCAGACTATCTGGTAAAGCCTTGGGGAATACATCGACACACTGTCACCTCCCCAGCCTCCCGCCCGCTCCCTCGGCACCTCCAGGTTTTACAAAAATGATTCGCTCCAGCTCCTTCTGATGAAGTGACAGTAATCTGCTTTTTGACGACGAGCAGTAGCCGACCTTCTGTTGATGCCTGCTACTCCCTCATTCACTCCAGTCTGCCTCCCTCAAGATACAACACACTTGAACAAACATAGTGCATAGTTTGTTAAAACCCCGGAGGAAACTATAACCAAACGCCGCCGTACTCACATAAACACCCATTTGCGCTCCCTTCCCTCTGGCCCTGATCCTATCCTCTTTATGGTTATGGAGTTAATGTGAACTGGTGTTTCATGGTGAGAAGTAATTAATACCCAGTCTGGGACAGGCATCAAATGGATGTGTCTGATCCTGTCTCTCTGTCTGCATCTCCTCTGGCCCTCTCCTGATGCTTGCTGTTGGGCTGTTCCTATGTTAGTGTGATTACCAGCTGGCCTCCCCCAGATTGATGCACAGAGGTTCCCCTTGGGGTGTCCGCCTCCTCCTCCTCCTCCTCCTCTCTGCAAACTAGGTCTGGCAGGAAGGGCCGCCCTGCGCCCTGGTAGTTTGACCCCTCTGAGGTTTCAGACACGTGGGTGGGGCGGGGGTTCAATGGACACCCATTCTTATGCCCCAAGGGTTCAAACAGGTTGCATTTAGCTCATTTAAATGCTGCTCATGGAGGCCGTTAGACGGACCACAGCAGCCTGTTGAGCCATCTGTATGAAGTGTTTATCTGTGAAGCAGGATGCATCGGAGTGGAATATTTTCCAAAAACATTATAATTGGAGCATGTTAGATACATGTCAGATGATACACTTTTGATTGTTTTGCCATTACCTGTGGTCGGTCTACAACAGGGCTGGGCGACTGGACGAATATACGGAAATTGGCTGAGTCCCCTCATAGGTTGTTTATCATGGCGTGGGTGATTTTTGTCTTTTGCAAAGTTAGAGTTAGAGAGCCACTTTTTAATGGGCAAATGTTTTTTTTTTCCAAAAAAACATTTCAAGCAAGCCAGAATTGGTAATTTATGGAAAGCATGATGGTTTTGGTGATTTTTCTTTCTTTTTTTCAATCAAGAAGTGTGTTTTCTGTTGAGTTAACAATGCAATTAAGCTTGTCTTAGTTCAGTGAAAGAGAGAAACTTAAAATAAATAAGAAAAATAGGTGGAAGAAAATTTTTTTTTTTTTTTAACATTTTGTACGTTTTTGTTGTTTAGTTATTAGACTTACAAATCTAAATGAGCTTGTGGAACAAGCTGTGGGAAAATGTGCAATCCACAGTTTTTGGGAGGATGGGGGCTGGTTGGAAATGTTAAATATATCACCCAAGCCTAGTTTACAATGTCAAGAATGGATTTATTTCTTATTCTCCTTCTTATTCCTACCATCGTTCTTCCCACCGTAACTCACAAGACACTCCAGCTGCAGACGCCACACTGCAAACAAGTGGTTCTTAGGCTACTGTTTGCTTGCAGTGCTGTATTTAAGAGCAGCTTGGCAGCTTCTCCAAATGTGCCAAAAACCACTTTATTTACAGTTGTTTTTTATTCAGTTACTATATGAAAAGTTAATGTGACTTTGGCTCCAGAATCCTCCATCCATTCTGCATTCATCCCTTTGGAGAAAAAAAAAGAAAGAAGAAATTTTAAGGTTGAAAAGGCTGCAAGTGCAGCCAAGTGTTGTAAGTAGAAGCACATGGTAATATTTTTATAAATTAGCAGAGCAGTGTCTGACCTTCATAACATCCTGGTTATATTAAGACTCACAGACACCGGTCCAATAGCCAGCTTTGACTAATTCACACCAAACACAAGCCTTTCCCAAGTTGCTGTTTCAGTGTGAATTGGTTATAAGAGAGGTGAGTGGTTTTGTGTGTGTATGTGTGTTCTCAAAGCTGTTAATCTGATGGTGCTTATTGTATACGCACTAAAAGCCAAGGGCAAGATGGCTTGGCTCATTCAGACGAGCCCCCCACACCCACCCATCCGTTTGCCCCCCAAATCCACCACCCTGTCCTTTTGTTCCCGCCTCCTGCACACATGCACACCCTCACCCAAACTTTAGGGACATCTGGTATGAGGGTGGGGGGCTACAGGAGGGGTGAGGGAGGAGGAAGGAGAACAAGCGTGTGGGGAGCTACACTCAGATGCCCCGAGGGGTGGGAGGTGAGAGATGGGGGTCGCAAAGAAACATGTGTATGCAGGATAGTGGGGGTTGTTGTCATAGAGTAGAGAAAGGGAAGTGGGCTAGCTAAAGAGGAGTAGGCAGATAATTGATGGATGGAAGTAATTGTGTGTAATGCAAGCAAGGAAACATGGGCCTCTGGGAGGGCGAGAGATAGAGAGGGAGAAAGAGAGGGAGCCAGTGAATAGGAGTAGAGAAAGGAGGGGTGATAAATAGAGGAAAGAGAATAATGAAGAGAGGGAGTGGGCAAGGAATAGCAGGCTAGAGAGAAAGACGGAGATGAGGAGAGAGCGAGGAAAAGTACAGAGAGGAGAGTGGTCGAGAGGGAGGCAGGGGAGGAGGAAAGGGAGGGGGCCTGCTGTTCTGTTGCATCACTCAGCACTAGCCGGGGTTAAGAAGGAGTAACTACCTGCCTGTCAGGCTGATTGTTCATCCCTATGCATCAGGGGATACGCGTCCTGGTTTATGAGAGATGGCGCAGAATCACTATGTGGGCCACTTAACCAAAGAAAATGGCTGCCTGTGCATCTCTGGGAATATAAGCAGCCCTGCCAGGTTGGGCTTTCTGAGCCGCTGGTGGTTGCTTTGTATGCAGATGACGCCATCATCTCCCTTACTACAATACGCTCCTTGTCAGGCCGTTTTTAGGTGTTTTTCTCACTTTCCATACAGTCTAGGCTCGCTGCAATCATTTATTTTATATTAATAATTCTCCCACCACAACAATAGCCCTCCATTGAAAAAAACCCCAATCATAAGGCCTCCTCTGTAATTACAACTCCAGCAGGCTGAGCGCCTTTTCAAACAGCACGGTGCCTCATCTTTCAGTGAAACGGAAACAAAGCCTATGTACTTCAGTCTGGATACACAAATTACAGCATACCAGTGGCGCGTAAAAAAGAGAACCAAGACAGAGAGAAGGCACCAGAGGCAAAATGCATTGAGTTTCTTCTCACTTTCTCACTGTGCATCACAAGCTTGTCTCCCAGACGGGGAAGAAAGGTTTGTCAAGCGCATCACGGTGGAGAGAGTAAAACCTTCCCCAGCCCCTGGGAAGATAGAAGGTGACATTTGTATGTAAATGGAGACAGGCACTCTCCACTGTATTGCAGCTGACAGGAAACAGAGTGGGCAACCTGGCGTTGTCTTTTCTTTTTTTGAGAGGTTGAAGATTTAGTTGTTTCCCTGACATTTGTTTTTTGAGAGGAAGATAAATTTAAAAAGGCTGCTTTACAATAGCTGGTTGCTTGTTAATAAAGAAAAATGCTTCACACATATACAGTACATGGACACACAATGGACCCCAGCCCACACACACTAGTAGTATTTACTTGTTTGTTGTTCTGAAACATTGACCAACTTGGTTGTCAGAATGCTGCCATGATGTGAATAGATGTAGTTGTGGTTGCAGTCAGTCCTGTTTTCTTTGCTCTGGGTTTTGCGGAATAATTTAGAGCAGAAGAACAATAAAAATAATCCCAGCAATTCCAATAGGGCTCCAGCACCTGCAGTGGCTGGACCTCTAATTAACTCTTGAGTCTCAGTGTCAGAGAAGATAATCCTGATTAAAAAGTGATGGAGGCTGGGGGAAGAATGACAACATAGCAATCAGAGATACCAGCCACGGTTTGGGAGATTAGCACTACCAGAGGGTGGGGGGCTTCCCCCTTGCTGCTCTCACCCTTTTGTTTATGGATCAAATCCATGGCACGGTTTTGGAGATTTTATTTTTTTTTCCCATCTGGTTTTTGTACTGGGGAGAGACTGTCTTGGACACCAGAATCGCTATAGATTTTTTATGTTTGTTGGAGGTTTGTAACAAAAAATAGTACAGTAGCTGATAAATAACCATAGGAGTTCTTGTTATCAATGTTATCAAGATTTTTTCAAGTCTTAATTTAAAAGGTGCTTGATTTATTGCAATACAGTCAATACATTTGAATTGGCTGTAGAGATGTTTGGCCAGGTGGCCACTAGACAATAGGGCAGCTGATTTGGCGTCTCCGACAGGTTTTTAGAAACAGCATGTCAGGGTCATTATGGAGACTCATCAACCCCCTGCTGTTAGAGGGTCACTGTTACCCAGTTAAATCGGCATTATAGGTTCCTAGCCTCGCCTGGTTGAACCCAGCTTGTACAAAGCGTGTCCAACAGGGGTGTAAGGGTACACAGAAGTAACAGTTGGTTTCATAGCCAGGTTTAGGAGTAACGGTTTGATGCGTGTTCGGTACCAGGGAAGCAAAACCTAAATGTGTAAGAATACTTCAATTTTGTTTATTTCAAACAGATAGTAGTGCAATTTTTAAAGTCAGACAAGATTTTACATTTTGGTTAACTATAATACTACTATAAGGAACTTTTAAAACATTTCTATATGACACTGTATGGACACTGATCAAGGATGTTCCCAAAAGGGAACATCAACTGATCAACTGAGTTCAAACTGATCACAAAAGGCTATATGAAACCAAGAAGCATCTCTTCAGTCTTATAGCAGGAGTGTTAGAATGATTTGTCTGTGTTTCACCTTTGAGGGAATGTCTTGTAACCGTACAGTCTCAGTTATCCCTACAATAGCAAGTTTTATTCATCAATGGCTGCAAGTCTAGTGGGAATGTCCTGGATGCTGAACCACTGCACCAGCTGCACATTTGAAGATTGTTGTTTAAATCCCTTCACCATAGAGTGTAAAATGTAAGCAGTCACCCGTTCGTTTATCCAGTGAGAGAGGGAATTGGGCAAGCAGAGTTGGAGTAAAGTAGATGGATTTTTTAAAGGGAAATAAATAAGGCTGTTATCAGAGTCTGTCTATTTGCTGCTGATACGGGGAGATAGTGTTGACACAGAGGGAAGCGGGAGCCAGCGCTGCTCTGATTATGCTTGCAGCCTGATGCCACCAAGTGGGAACTAGAAGAGAAATGCACTTCAGAGATAGCGGGGCATCATATACGTAGATGAAGACAGTGTCAGGATGCAGAAAGAGAGTCTTACTTGACAAATCCAAACACAGTTGCAAAATACACTAAATAATTCAATTGGAACTCTTAATCCTAAAATGCACTTTTTGAGAAACGCAGGGTGGTTAGTTACTGGAACATATTTAAATGTTTGATCCCAGCAATGCCCAGTGATGCACAGTGAGTGTCCTTGAGCAAAAGCACCATCTGCAGAATTTGCATGCTCATTATAAGTTATTCTAAGTAAAAGTGTCAGCTACAAAGCTAAAATGTGATTGCAAAGCTAAAGCCAGGCAAGGACGAACCCTGTCCACTGTTTACTGTGACTCAGTATTTTAGCCAAAGGGATAGGTGGGGAGTATTTGGAGATAAATCTCCCCCCCAGGCTAGCCCCTGTGACATTTGTCATCTTACAGCCCCCAATCTGTAGTCTCAACAGGGTGGAGGTAGGGCTAAAACACAGGGACAGAAGGGAAGACAAAAGCAGGTCTGGCATGGAAATGGGGGTTGCTGTTCACAGCCCCACCATACTTGCCCTTGGGTTAGTGTTGCTGAAAAGGAGGGAGAGACACAAACAATGAAAGGAGGAAGGACAGTGAGAAAGCTGGAAGAAGTAAGAGAGAGAAAAAAAGAGGGAGAGCAGGCAGGAGGGAAATGGAGACTGCAGCTTAGAAACAGGAGGTAGATGGAAAGCAGAGGGTCTCCCATTTTCATGGAGATAAAGGAGCGCTAATGAATTTGAACCAGTGCCCTCCAGGGATATACCATAAGGGCAAAAATAGGAAGGAGCAGATTGGGGTTTAGTGGCTTTTTAAACTACAGCCAAACTGTCTTTTAGACACACAGGGGTGCTCCCAATCCTGCAATCACTAAGATGGCCGTCGCCTCGCTTGCCAACTGCCTCGGGTGAGGCATGTGCCAGGGCTCGGAGAGGATTTGATGCCAGAGGAGATATGCCTAACTGGCCAGGCCAGAACCACTGTTCCAGCCAACGAGATCATTTATCTGCCCATCTATCTCAGTTTTAGTTACCTCGTTTGCACAGCACTGGGTGTGCTGATGTGTTGATTACAGTGTAGCAGTATGAGGTATACTGCACCATAGTGCGCTCTGGTCCTGAGCGACTCAGTGGTGCAAAATAACACCAACATTATAGGTTAAGGGATTTGTTTTCTCCTGTAGAATTCTTGGTAAACGTTAGCACATAAGCTCCATGGGTCTCGTTCTGAAAATCGATGCATTCATGGTAGCATAATTGCTTTGGATGAGTGTCCACGAAATGACAGATTTTCTATTGCTTATGTCTACAGTTCTTACAAATAACCACATTAAATGATCAGTTTTACAAAGATTTAGGCCTTGGTTAACCACAAAGCTAACATTTAGCGATGTTTTTAGAACACCAAGGACTCAGAGTTTGCCCCGAGCATGCACTTACATACCATATCTATCATTTTTACAACGTGTTGTTTTACAACACGGAGAGACCAACCACGGCCTGTGGCATCCACCCCCATGTGGAGCTAATGGTCTGGCCCCCAGGCCGTGAGCCTGTGACTTAATAATGAAGTGGGCCCCTCAATTGTAAATCACAGAGGGGTCTTGTTTGGCTGACGCCTTTGGGAGAATTGCATGGAAATGGCATGTGTTACGAAGGACAGCCTGGCTTCAGTGCAGCAGACACTCGAAGAAAGAAAGAAGGCAGCTTTGTACATGATGGATGGTGGCCTTTGCCTCTGTTTGTGTCATATGGGTTCTGAATATTAAAAGGGAACTTAGGAGATGAGACATGAGCTGGGGTGTCATATTTATGTTCAGTCAAGGGCAGTTTGTTATGTTTTATTCTTCTTGGGTTCTGGCATTTTCATCCAAAGCGGGAATGACTAAAAAACTTTGTGACCTCTTGCAGCTCACAGAACAGTCTTTTGAACTTGGCAAAGTTGGCTGGGAAACAAACCAACATGCCTTTTTTCTTTTCTTTTTTTTGACAAGCTGACCTGTGGGATGTAGTTACATTTTCAGTTCACAGCCTTAGTGCATTTTGCTGATACACTTATGCAGAGTAGGAAGTGTAAGAATCAGATCTACGTTGGGTTAACAGTAAAACATTTATTGCTTGGCCCTCCAGTTGCTCTGTATAATAATGGTGTGATAGAGAAGGACACAAGAGGAGAGAGGCAGGAAGGTGATTTTTTCCTCCCCAATGCAATAAGCAGCGACTTTAACCTATTTGGAAGAAATTTCAAGTGTAACAATTTTGCTAAAATGCTTCTTGCACACTGACAGCCAACATTAAGCCTCTCAGGCAGAGTGGAGTTGAACATACTATGTTTTAAAAAAAGAAGCCAGGAGGAACCTTGAGGAACCTGGGCCGTTCTTTGAAGTCAGCTATTTTCCTTCACTTCAAGTGCGTCACTCACTTCAAAGCGGGAATTTCACACAAAATGTACTGATTTTTCCCCCCTCCTCTCCTTTGTGTAGAATTTACAGCATATAAAAGGGGTCTGGGGCGACTTTGTCAGAAGGTATCTGTAACCTAAGATGACTCCGTCTATGTGTGTGAGTGTGTTTTCGTGCCTCTGACAACTTACAGGGGCCTACAAAGCCCTGTGTGTGATCTTGCGCATATCCACATACAGAGGCCTGCAGATGATGCTCGATGGTGGTCCGAGGCTTTGCTTTTGTTAACGAGATGGAATCCAGAGAGCATCAGTCGCGTGTGGAGTCATGGTTAGATAGGTTTGACCCCTGTGGTTTATGGTTAAACAGGGGGATTTGGATGTGGTTGGTGAGTAAGACTCTTGGAGTGTGCGAGTCATCAGCCTTGCTAAAAAAGCCACCGTATCTGCTTCAAATGTGTGTAAAAACCAAAAAATGCAGCAATTACAACTTCCTGTGTGCTAATGACTTTGATGTCAATGAGATTAAAGGCATGCACGGTGAAAAATATGCGGCATGCAATAGAAAATGAGCTTTTGCTTGTGTGCACAGAGTTCAGTCGTGTTTGTACAGAACGGTTTTAGTGGTTATTAGCCCGTTCAAGCACCTTTAATTTCTTCTACCGTGATTGTAATTGGACCCTCTACTTGATACTTTCCACTTAAATAGCTGAAGCCAGCCCTGGCACACAAGCCTGTAAACAGATGAGGGTGTCCTCTCCAGTAACCGCAGCAGCGTTGGGTGTTTGTGCATGCTCACACATATTACACATACTCAACTGTCTGCGTGTGTCTGAATTAGTTTGTGATCGTCACGTAATTTGTAACAGAAACCGTCTGTGCATGTGAAATTGTGTGTACAATTCGCAGCTGCAACCTTGTTCGTGTGCGAGTATTTGGCTGTGTAGTGAGGTGCTTTCCCTTTCCAAACATGAGTGGTGAACAATGAAGAATTGTGTCCCATTCATCTGTAGGGGTCAGAGAGTGGAGGACCAGTTTGGGGGCATGCTATCAATCAGCTTCCTGCACAGTCTCGCATGTGATTCCCCCGCAGCCCATCACCTTCTCCCATATTCACCTACAAACCACCAAGCACACCCGGCTGCACCCCCCCCACTCAAGTCTTATTCCGAAGGTGACTTTGGCCCCCAGTATTCTTGGCTTCAATTTATCTGCTGGCCAAACAACACTGTAATTGACTCTCGAATAACAAACAGGAGGACACTTTGCCCTTCAACAACCACGCAAGATGCAACACAATTTAAAATGTTCTTTTGTTCATTTTTGACAATGCAGATTGGATCTGATGCGCATAAGATGTTTTTCAAGAGTTCAAATCCTTGCCCACCGGCATTCGATGCGCTCCAAAGTACCCCGCACCCCCCCTCACAAAGCCAATTTGCACTTTGACTTTGAATAGCAGCCAAATGTGTGAGATATTTTTACCCAGAGCCCGTGATCTCGCTTGATCTGTGTCGGTGCAGGTTGTTAGCTGAGGCGATTGCATGCACTTGATCTGTTGGCGCGGGCGGCGTGGGCACACAACACTGGGTGCTAAGACGGGAGGGAGGGATGAAGGGAAGAGGGAGAAGAATGCAGAGAGAAACACACAGCGTTTTTTTTCCCTACTAGATAGGAAGTAGAGAGAGAGATGGAGGCAGGGAGTAGGAGGAAGAGGCGGAGAAGAAGGAGGGGTAGATGAGAGGATTCCTCTGAGACCGAGGCTGCCAGCCCCGTCAAGGAGAAGACTGGAGAGGGAGGAACAGAGTGTATGAAAACAAGAGGGGAGGAAGTATGTGAGTGAGAAGAGAGAAAGCAAATGAGAAAGTATGAGAGAGAAAAGGAGAAGGAAGAAATGGCAATGAAACTTTATTACAGTGATTTGTGAGCAGTTAGCCCCTCCCCTAAAACAGAAAAAAAGAGTTGGTTTGACACACCTAATGTTTGACCTCGTCGTTTGATGTGGGCCTCATCACATTTTAATGATGCTCCACTTTGCCGGTGGGCAATTGTGTACCACTCTGAGATTAGCATGTCAGCGTATTGCAGGGGTAGGGGAGCGAAGGCACTGGAAGGACATGGCCCGATACCCCACAAGAGAAGCCGTCCCCCCCCTCTCAACACTCCCCTCTCCTTCTCCTTGTTATCCCGTCACTTCCCCTCCCTCACCATTGAGGAATGAAACAATGCGAGCGAAAAGCTCTAAAGCTGTAATCTTCTCTTATAGCCTATTCAATGACAAAGTCTTTCCCCCTCATTTCAGGCCTAATGTATTACATCCACCCATTTTTACCTCGGCGGGCCCTCTTACTGCTTACTGTGCCTCGATTGCAGTTGCTGCCTTTGGGTGACCTCTGTGGTGGGTGAGAATGGGCGACAGGGTACAGATGGAAATAGGGCGACAGGTGATCTGCAGTGCTGTATTCAGTTGCCTTTGGACTATAACGGGCCTGTTTGATTCTGTATGAGCCTCTATCAAATAAACATGGCAACATGGTGCAGTATCATTTGCCTTGTCAGGATGTGTTTTTATCATTTCCTGGGCTGAATGTCATATCAGGTTGCAGTGTTGTTGACATCAGGTGAGTTAACCTCCTCGCTGCTTTCATCTCGAAGCAGCACCCGACTCATCACCTGGCACGCCGCAGCAAAAATCAGATGATGCCGCTTGATGTTAACTTTGGTTTCTTCATTCCTGCCAGCAAATGTCAGCCTAACTTTTATTCGACATGAAGTGCTGCCACCGAGCTCCTTCTCCGCCTCTCTCATCTATCAAATTGGCCTGTGGTGGTTACCGGCGAGTTAAGCATGATGGGTAATGTAGTTTTGTCGCTGAGCACATTATTCCCAGCACTGATGATCCATAGCAGCACGCAGGCAGTGACTGTCACCTGACGCTGTCATCTTGTCCTTCACACGTCAGCTCAGATTTCACGGCAGGCCGCAGTTTTGACAAACAGGGACTTTACACTGTCGAACAAGTCCGTCCCTCAGAGAAGGTCGGTGATTGGATTAGCATCGTGACATTGCCGTTGATGTCTTCGGGAAGAAGACGGAACCCCCTTTGAAGACGGCCTGACGTGCAAACAGCTGTTGACAATTTCAGGGTTGCCCGTGACAGGAATGTTGTCGTGCTATGGTGTGGCGGCATTTTCTCAAGCCAACCTTGCTATATTCACACCCTCGCCCCTTTCAACTCTCAAAAGGCTTGTGGCGCGCCGCACTATTGTAACGTGGCATCCAAGAAGAATTGTCCCCTTTGCCACGACAACCCTTCATGTGGCCATGTTTTTATTTGGTTTTGGTGCCCCAGCTGTCGCGTTGAGGCTCCCAACCACCGTCACATGGTCTTCAGATGTAGTTCTTGAAGCACACACGTTGTTTTGGGCTGTAAGCCAGTGTTAGGCAAGACTGGATAATGGCAGGGACTGGACCAAGGAAGGTTTTTCTAGTCAGAGCGGTGGGTGTTTAAACTTGGGCGCATTCAAATCCCACACAATGTAAAGCTTTCTGCACATATAGTTGCTTCACAGACGCATATAGCCTGACAGCTATTGCTATACTCAGTCCCCACGGGCTGTGGTATTCTCCAGCATTGTGAAAGACTTCTGTCTCCATTTCTTTTATTTAGCTAGAAAGATTTGCAGAGGATATGAGCTGTTTTTACGCACTGTCTATCTTCACATTTATCCAGCTCCACACACCGTCTCCTGGGAGCTCCCTGTTAGATACACAGATACTTATTTTTTACCAAAAAGAAAATGTATCATAGCCCTTGCATGGGGACACCAAAGAACAGTCACATCTATATGTAGTAAACAAAAAAGAAGAGCAAGTCTGGACAACAACAGTTCACAGCAGAGGTGGTAAAGTCATCTTTACTGGCTCTTTGCAGGTAAATCAACCAGAAAGCTCTTCAATCCTAAACTTACTTCACCTTCTCTGGAACCAGAGCTGTCTATTCTACTACATTTAGCTTCTAAACTCACATTCACATATAAAATATAGCATATATGCCCACATTGTCTGAGGCAGAAGGGGCCATATGAATCAAAGCAGGCACCGTCTGGAGAAATAAAGCTATATTTTTGGACCAGTAACAGCATAACAGCTCAGAGAGAGAAAAACAGCTTTAATATAGAGGCCTTTGTTGCCCTTAATGTCATCTTGTGTTCTTATAAAAATGGCAAAAAATATGTGGCAGGGTGGTGAATTCTGGGTAAATTTGTTTTGAGTTTTTATACTCTGGAGTCATAATGTTTTAATTTGGCTCCGGCCCCCCTGGTTGTGAAATTTCCGCGGCCTGCTGCCGCGTAAACAAAACACATTTAGCATAATTGCACCTTTGGTGTAGGCCTCTCTTTAAGGCAGGGTATTGATTTTCTCTCTGCCTCTGTCTCTCTCTCTCCCACTCTGCTCTTTGTTTTTCTTCTCCTCAGCTTTATTTTCCCTTTTGCATTCCTCGGCTGGAGCGCTCGCTCGCATTCTCTCTCTCCACTTTCTCTCTCTCCATGTCCCCTGCCCTCCCTCATCACTCGCTCTCTCTTTCATGGATGGCGCTCAAGTGGAAAAATAGCAACAAGAATGCAATTCGATTACAGTAGCCAAAATAATGTTCACCTTAATGACACCGAAAGCCCGGCTGACAACCAGTCGATCTCTCCGTTTTGTGGTGAAGTTGCAGCGGCTGAATCCGGTGCTGTTCTCAGTTGAGGAAGTAAAGATGCTTTACAAAAAAAACACTTGTAGCTGTGATTTATCATGTTGATTTGTTAAAGGACACAATAGCAGCTCTGCAGCATGTGGGAGGAATCCTGCAGACGGCTTCCTCTCTGAAATTGGAGACGAGTGGAGTGGAGCTGTTCGGAGTCCTACTGTGCATGACACACACACAGATGCACATCATTCAAACACAGACTTGCAAATGCATACCATTTGCTCACATATAATATAGATAGATAGTACATTTATGAGGACGTCTAAGGTTTCATTGATCCATGCATTTCAAAAGACTGGCTAAAATTTCCAAAATGCATTCTCCAGTGAGCAACCTGCTGCGTTCCCTTTTCACCAGCAGGTCAAACACTTGCTGTGCTTCTCATCGAAGCCCCCCCCACCCCCACCCCCAGCTCACCAGCTGCTATCCCACCGTTTTATCATTCCTAAATGATCTGATAACTTCCCCTCTCTTTAATTAACAAGCAGCAGTAGAGTCCAGAACATGTCCAACGGTTTTAAACTGATCAAAGAGCGGAGGCTCAGTGGTCATTACCGTCCACGTCTCATCTCAAGTGTTTTCTTCCAGCTCTTATTTGATACCTCTCAGACTGTTTCTGTCTCCCTCTCTTGTATGAGGAATATACCAGCATACACTATAAAAACCTTCCTCTGCAACTTTCTTTTGTCCAATATAAAGAAAAACTTCAACTTTTTTTGTAAGTTCAATCAAAGTCTGAGCATTTTACACCATGGCCTACATCTGGTGTTTCAATCACCTTTGGCCAGCAGAACATTCACCAAATTTTTACATCCAGCTATAATTGAGAACCAGTATATATATTCGGGTTGTCTTGGATGAGGACCACAGGACAGTTTTTTCTCTTCTCTTCTGATTTTCAAGGTTTGAAAGAGACTTTTTCCATTCCATTTTTCAGGGCTGGAGGGAAAGGTTACCTGTAGTGTGCATGCGCTTCTTACGGATTTCATCAGTGCACCTATCATTCCCTTAGCTCTTGGATGTAAAGTGGTCGTTGAGTGGTGCCAGTGAAGGCTGAATATTGGTTGTAGTCTTTTCGTGTAAATTGTCAGCTTCTCATGAATTTTTTATTCACACAGAGAGAGAAGGAGGCAAAGAGAGAGGGTGATAGTGGATGAAATGGCTGTGTACAGGGCCTGTGCTTCGTGGTGATCTTTCATGGTGTCTCCGTGTCAATTTTCATTTTTCTCTCTCTGTTCCACTGTGAATTTTGTGTTGAATTCAATCTGTGTTATTGGGCAAATATGCCAAAAAAGATTTCCAAATATGTCAAAAGATTTGAAATGGTAGCCTCTTTTCTCTGCGTCTATCTCTTTCAGCCTTCTCCAGTTCCCCAGCTGCTTTTTATATATCAGTAGAAAACATATTGACCCGGTGTCAAAAGATAAATCACAGTTTTATTGTAAATAAAGAATTATTTTCAAGTTTTTGAACAGGTTAAAAAACCTCTCTTTTTTTTATTTTTTTCCCACCACATAATTGGCTCCTTGGGTTCTTGCCTGGCTGTTATTCAAGACCTCCTAATATGCAACAAATTGTAAACTGTCTGTGTCTTATGCTGTTTTTATCCACGGTGCCGCTCTGCTGAATGTGTGTTCCACCTGCATCTGACCTGTTCTTATCAGACTGCTACCACAGGTTAATTTCTGGTCACACTGCTAACAGAATATTGAGCTTAAAGGTGTACTGTACCGCTGGAGAAATGCACAAAATTGCATTACATTTGAACCGCATAAAGTTCAAGCAGGTGACCCATTTATAATGACCACCAACATTTCAACAGACTGTTGTAAACACACTTTGTGACAGCCATACACAAACACACACACATTGCCCAGATTTGGTTCTCTCATGCTGTGAGTTGTACCAGACTGGTCTCCCCTCAAAAAAGACAATGTAGGGTGTTTTTACAGGCAGCAAAATAAAACTCATAGTAACATTTAAGTCATCAGCGCCATCTTGCTGACGTAGTAGTTTTGATTGATGGTGATGCGGTGTTTAAATGGCGGATGGCAACTTTTTACGTAACTTTCGTTTTTTTTTACCTAACTACCATGGCTCACCCTTGTAACTACTTAGTTTTTGGCATTTACGTACATTTTTTAACTTTTTAATCTGTCTTTTATAACACCTAACTGTGGTTTTGTTGCCTAAATTCACAGAAACTGCAGCCTTTTTTACAACTGTAAACCGTATGTGTATGTATAATGACGTAGGTAGATAGAACGCTCCACTGTACTGTTAGGATCATTTTGACAAAAGCTCATATGTGTCGTTGCGTACACCACTTCTACATGTTTCACTTTCATGTAAACTGCCTCTTTGTTTGACCACATGTCAGTTAAGTACTTGAGTACAAGTATGTATAATCTGTCTGCTCCTCGTCTGACTGGACATGTCTGAATGTCAGCACACATGTAATGCCATGTCGCCTAGTGTATTAACATACATAAGACATGCTTACGAAAACATGCATGGATGCACACTGTACGTACGGGGTATAATGAGTCCATGTCCCTACTGTACCTTTCTATAAATACCCTCATTTGCACACATCAGCTTGACATGTGTGTAATAAGCTAGTGTGTGTGTTCGGGTGAGAGAGATGGAGAGGAGGAGTGAGAGGGAGGCAGTCAGGAAGTTATTGAGGGCCCCTCAAGTCTGGTGGAATGCAGAATGGAGGTGGGGGGGCGAGCGAGGTTTGGTCTGACAGAGAGGAGAGTGAGAGACTTAGAGAGTGGGGTGTGGTTCCTCCAATTCAAGAACACACACACATTCAACAGCCTACTATATTTTTACAGTATGAATAGGCTCTCACAGATGTTCACTGTTTATACGGCCCTCATCAGCTCCGATTCAACCCTACTTCTGAGCAGCTGCGCCAAGCACACACACACACTTTGCACACACACACACGTATAGTAACAGGCTGGAACTTGCTATTTTTAGCCACAGCCTTGGGTGATGAGGAAGCTAAGAGTGCAGCAACAGGCTTTACGTGGAAGAAAAAAAAACTTAATTTGTGGTTTCTCTGTTCATCTCACGCCTTTTCTCTCCTTTCCTTATCCCGCCTGACTGGATATAATATTCACCTCGTAAGCTGATAGGAGAAAGGGCTCCAAAATGAGGCCTAAGCCCCTTCTCACCTGGTTTGAATAATGTGGGCGACAGAGGGAAAAAAAAACATTCAAATCAGCATTCTTTTACACCACATGCTTCTCAAAAATGTCTGACACCGACTTTTTACCGCCACTCTCTTATTCATTGTTCATCCTTGGTGGTTTTATCTTCAGTTGAAAGCAGCTGGCAGTGACAGTAAGAGCACAGAATCCAATCTGTGTTTATATTTGAGGGCTGACGCCAATATCAGTGCCTTCGATTGAGGATTTAGCCAATGTTTTGAAGCCCCCGATAAAACGGAGGATGGTTTTCGCGCAGAAAGAAACACCGTGATGCTGAAAACTCTGATGGTATTCATCACATTGATTGTATCAGCATGTTTGACTAGAATCGAACACTACTGCTGCATTGATTTTAGATTAACATCATCAACAATAAAAGTTTTCTATGCATCCTTGATGTGGGTTTCCTCGAAATGATCGATAACTTTGTTGCAGATGCTGAGAAAATCTGCACCTTTTATAGTGTGGTTAGCAGTTGATAGTCATACTGTGATGTCGGCTGTAGTGTAGCATAATCTTCAAATATATGCGAGATAGAGTGATAGATGTGCTACTTGTCAGCAGACATCACCCTCAACAGCGACCAAAATCGTTAAATCTAGTCACGAAATCACAGTCTGGAAAAAGTCGAGAATACTGAATTGGATAATGTGAAGGAAACTCGTCTCGTGTTGAAAAAGCCTGAGGAGAATCTCACTGTTTAGACGGACTTATCTGACAGAATGTGACGCATTACATGCTCAGATTGGACATGTTGCTAATGTCGGAGTTTTTCCACGTGTGTCCAGTTATTGGGCTGAATGTCCAGAGCTCGGCAGCACTAAACTAATAAAGAAATGTGTGTTTTCAGTGTTTTGAATTTCAATGAGGCTCAGATGTGTAGTGATTGCAGGGAGGGGGGAGTGGGGGGGTTAGGTAAAATTGATTTTCGGCTGAGTAAAAGCAGATGCATGAGAGCGAACGAGCGGGCACAGGCGCACACACACAGACGTCAGCAGGAATATGCCAGCACGTATGCACAATCACACACACCCGCACTCACTCAGACTACTCACACACTCTCCTGTATTCAGAAGGAAGGTTAATTGAAGGTTATAACTGGGGAGCTGAAGACGAGAGGCTTTCAGCGGCAGCGTCTGTGTGTGTGTGTGTGTGTGTGTTTCAGCCCCGTTGCTTGCCCTGACCTCCCCACTCCCCATTTCATCCCCATTTTTTTCTTTCTCTCCTCACCCAAAGCCCAGTTAAAATGTGCAGCCATGCAGATACCTACAATCTCATTAATTCAACCCATCGGCTATACTGCAGTGCTAGCTCTCTCCCTCTCTCTCTCTCCCCCTCTCTCTCCCTCTCCTTCTCTCATATGCAAACGCTTCCTCTAAAAGGTTAATATAATCTGCAGCTGCTGAGGTTAACTATCTGTGGATACACTCTAAGAAATGATGTGTCAACACATTTCCCTGTCTTGTATCTAGCTATGAATCTATTAATCTACCTGCATTTTAAAAAGTATGCTAGGGAATGTCAAAATTATGTCATTTAAAACACCTTATCCGCAGCCTTAATGTCTATTATATTTTTGGATGAACAAAATTAAATATTTTATAAGCCATAGACTGTATAAAACATGGACGTAGCCCCCGTGACGTCTCCAGCAGCTTTCTGAAGAGCTGTTGTGAAGCTCAGTGTGGTGGCTATGGCCGCTGCCATCTTGGCTCCAGGCTAATCCAAAAATGGGCAAAGAAGTGGAGTGTGGGTGAGGACGTTAAGCCTGAATATGATTTGTGTTACATAAATTCAACCTCCGTATAGCTGTCATGAACAGAGAGATTAACTATCCACCTTTATTTCTTGTGTAAAGTTTTTACAGGCTAGTCTATTGGGATTGACTGGTTTTTGGAGCAAGTCTCAAGTGGCCAGTCGAAGAACTGCAGTTTTTGACGCTTTGGCTCCATTTTTTAGCCCCAGAGGTTAAAGAGATTCTTTAAACCTCGTGTTTTTTCTATTTTGCTTGTCCATCTTATGGCAAAACTATCCCTCAAATAGATGACCCTACTGACACTTGTTGAACCTGGGAACCAGAGATAAGCGTTGTCTAACTTCCTGCTGTCAAAGTGATTTCAGGCATTATGAATTAAACCCCTTTAAGCTCCAGTGAGGCTGCTCTGTAGTTGACCCTGACCTCTGACCTCTCTGTGGAATGGAAAAGTGATACTTCCCTGTAAGCATCAAAACAAGATAACCATCTCATCATTAAATCTTCTGTATATACACATGGACTTCCTCGTTGGCAGGAGTGGAAATCTTTCCAGGGAGACGACAACATGCTTAGGTGTCAAAACATGGCAGTCATTCTTTTTTTTTTATTCCAGCTCTGGCTTAGCGTGGAGTTGGCGTGTCAGAATAGAGATACTGGATACAGTCCGTGAGCGCTGGCGAGCTGTTAGCAGTGATTATTAAATGATCGGTATGTGGCGGAGACTCGTGTCATGGAGGATAAAACCTTT
>CAFUXE010000008.1:537615-552010 GCA_903364295.1 Serranus cabrilla | reverse complement strand
AGACGAAGAGAAAGGGGTCTTGTTTATGCATTAGTTGCAGGACTTAAAAGCGCCTCCCCCCCTCCGCAGCCACTCTACCACCACTTAAAATCAGCGTGGGTACTGTAGGCAGCAAAACAAACAAACCCGGTACCCCCTACCCACCCCGTCTCTACTGGGGTGTTGCTGTTTTGAATACCGCAGAATAAATTTGCTTTTCTGTTCCCAAGTCTACTAAAAATATATGCATACCATAGAATACGTGCGCACACATTTTGAGGTGTAAAAAAATCTTGTCACATACACATGCTCGGAGTTAAATCAGGCAGGGATGGATTGCTATAGCTAGCGGAACCCTGCTGTGGAGGAATGTGTGGTGTAAAGAAGAAAAAAGAGGTTTAAAGAGGTTTACCAGCTGTCTGACCTCTCACCTTTGACCTCGGCTCCCAGCCCTCCCTGGGCCCTCTGAAATTCATTCTCAAGTCAACGACACACAAAGTGACGGGCTGTGTGGGGGTGTGGAGGATGGTGGAAGGGTCAGAGGAGGGCTGATCCAAGGAGTGTCGCTGATTTTGTAGACAAACTGAAGTCAATGTGTGAAAGAGAGAAGCATTGAATCAGATCAGAAATACTTTATCGATCACAGGGACATTTCTTTGTTACAGTTGCTGCTGTATAAGAATGGAATAGAAAGTAATTATGTAAACAACGGAAAGGTCAAAAAGCACGCTATGCTATATAAACAGCAATATAAAATACAAGTCCTGGGAAATAAAGATATGTACAAATAGAATTAAATACAAATCTGGAAATCTGGACATCATTTTAAGTAAGTATGTGCAAATATATGTGACAACAGTGTGAGAAATTGAATTATGGCACATGATTTCTATAGAAAGTCCGTATTGCATAGATATATATGATACACATGAGGTGCCATGTTTGCGTGGCCACTGTATGAGCCACTTCTAAATCTGTGTGCGAGCGGGAAACTCCGTCACGTTATCACCCCCGCCCTTCTCCTGGCTTTTGCCCACGCGCATACCCGTGGTCCACAACGACCTTCTGTCTGAGGCACAAACAAACTCTTTATTCCGGTGGGTGGGAGGAAAGTAAGTCCAGTTCGCAACACTGGCTCTGTGTTTCAATAATTTATTGTGGAGGAATACATTAATGCGGATCATGCTGCATTATTACCTCCCACTGAATCCCCCTTACCCAACCCCACCGAGCAGCATCTGCCAACCGCTGGCTAAATGCACCACAGGTCACATGAGGCGGCTCCAGCTTCAGCGGTTGGCCAAAGGACACGGGGCTTTTCACACTTGGTCGCCTGATGGTTATCAGGAACAAAGGGGGGTTTTTGTGGGAAATTTTGGATTCCAAAAATACAGTTCTTGAAATTGTCTGAATGTGTAGTTTGTCTTGTGGTCTGGGACTTGGACAAGAGAAACCCAGATGCTTTGAAAACAGTTTTAGGATCACAATGTAGCCCTCTGAATTGGAATTCAATGGTGACTTTCTAGACATATTGTTGACCTCCTTTCCCTTTTAGTATGGAGAAGCTATGATCACTTAATTATCACTTCCAGATGGGGGTAATTATTTCTCTTTAGGTGTTTCATTGCAATCTAAATCCTCCCTATAATGTTCTGCTCCTCCTTTTGCTTTTTAAGGATGTGTTTTAGTGATCTCTGCTCAACTTGTCTTTGTTATTTCATCTGAAGTAAGTGGGCTTTTCCCTTTCTTTCTTCTTTTCTTTGATTGTCTGGTTTGTCTGTACCGCACCATATCGGAAAGCAGGGCTCGGGTTTTCAAGATGAAAGTCCCGAGTCAAAGCGTCACATTTGCTGCTGTCTGTTCCGTGTGCCTTTTTAAAGTGGTTGTAAAACACAGTTGTCTTTCCCAGGCTTTCAGTGCTAGTGCTGGTGGTGGGACTGTGATGGGTGGACTGACAGGCAGAAAGACTGAGTGTGGGTCAACCTCACCATCTGTCTCTGCTCTTTACAATGCTGCGTGATTGACAGGGGTACAGGCGCTCTCCTAACCTTCAGGAGAGAACCACAGTCTGCTGCACAAGGAGTTACACAACAGTAATTGCTATGGTAGCATGTTTGTCTTCTTTCTTGTACATTGAACCATATAATCAGATCCACTTCAGTCAAACACGGTGAGAATGCAGCAATTTGATGTTCATTCATTATCCTTAACCTGGAGAGGGATTTCATGATCAATCATTTTCACTCCTACTTTAGTCAATCGGCAGATAATAGCAGAAATAATAGCAAATTAAAATACACATTCCCCACTCTCGCATAGAAGAAGATGCTGAATCTTAGACACTCTGGCTAGATTACTAATGCTCCTACTATCAGGATTAACTCTATTTTCAATTAATTCTCTGAAAAACAGGAGCTTGAAAAAGATGACCACCCTTAACGAGGAGAAGCATTGTTAACATCAGAGCCAATAGAGTTTCCCCCGTGTGTTTGAATGTGTGTTCTTCTATCAGTGTGTCTTTGTTTGTCTGAGTCGCTCTCGTTCCCACTCTTGAGACGTACAGGATTAATCAAAAAGCTGCCAGGACAAAAGAAGCCGGAGATATGAGCGCCAAAAAAGTCGACTTGCTTCAGAGAAGGTTACAGACGTTGTGTTACTGAATGATCACCGTCAAAGCGAGACTGGTCTCCTCTGAAAAACAACAATTTAAAGCATTTGTACAAGCAGCAAAATAGGACGCATATTTCACGTAACTTTTGTTTTTTTTACGTAACTTCCGTAGCTTACGATTTGTGAATCCCGTTTTTTCACGTAACTTTTATAACGCCTAACCAGGAAGTTGTGTTTCCCTCAACCTAGGTCAGTGGTTTTGTAGCATAAAGTCACCGAAACTTGACGTAATTCTGACTTTAAGGTTGAACATCTCGTCCACCGAGGCAGGTGAGAGATATATTCAGAAAACTGAGTTTGAAAAGGCACGACATTGACCTAATATATCGGATGCTGCTGGCTGAGGGCTGTGTCTATGTTTAAAAAAATAAATTGAGAGGACTTCTACTACTTCTACAGTTATTATATTAAGCTGTCACATTCCCTTGACGGCTCTGTGGTAGCATATTCTTCTCTAATCATCTGCCATGCTGAGTTTATAGTGCAAATACTTCAATTTAGGGATGTAACATCCCTCTTCAGCACACTGAATGTCCTTATATTTACATGACAAGCACTGAGTAATTACTCCGAGCTCTCTTGTTACACTGCTCTTTTATTTCAGAAAAACACATTCGGTTCATTTTCTGTACAAAAAGGAAGACTTTTCATTTCAACTTTTTCCAAGCAAATGGCCAAAGATAGCTCTCAGTTGTGAGTTTTCTTAACATGCCAGCAGTCATTTTGTTGTGTAGGTGTCACAGTTTTTCAAATGGTATATATCTCGTCTTGGAAATGAAACTTCTCAAACCACACAGCAAATGTTGCACGGTGAGCGCTGCCAATTACACAGAGGAGTTTTGGAGACATTTTCTAAACACCCTGGTCTGCCAGTCTCTCCCTCCTCCGCCTCCTCCTCCATCACTTAGAATAATCTCATTCCCCCCCATCCGCATCCCATTTCCGGAATGAATATAAAGCGTTCTTCCTCAACTGTCCTGGCTGCCCTTCACAAACTTCTCTCCCCCCTCTTCCTCCTTTGGAAATTTTTAAAGGGCGTTCAAACCCCTGGCCAGTCGGTGCAATGCTTGTCAGACAGTGTTGGCAGGAGGCCAAATAATTGTGTCACCCCACATACCCCTCCTTTACCCAGTTCTCCTAACCACTACCGTCTCTCTTGCACTCAAACACACACCACATCCCCAACCAACTGCCCCTTTGTTGTAAAGGACTGTCTCACACCCCTGTCTCACGTCCCTTCTCCAGCTTCCAACTGTGACCTGTGCTGTGTCCTATAATTAAATGCCTCCTCTATATAATATGTAGCAGCCCTTCCCAGACTCTTCCAAGACAGAGCCACCTGTAACCTTTTACGATCTGTGGCAGCCAGCGCGACAGACCAGGAGAAAAAACAACAAGTGTTCCTCTTTGTGTGTATCTTGTCTGCCTGCTTGTGGCGTCACAGTGTGGCGAGGTTACACAGGAGACAGATAGTGTCTCACCCCCTCGGTGGTAAACAAAATGGCTGTGCAATAAAGTCCACGTTTAGGAGGTCAGCCTGCTGCCCAAGCCTCCCAGCTGCCAATCCGTTCGCCCCCGCTGCACGACCCCGGCGCTTTCTGCTGTGCACTCAACCTCAACCGAGGTGGATTTTCAGCTAAAAGCCTCACAGCCCCGGGTGTTTATTGGGAGGACAGTGCAGCCTCATAATGCTCAGAGTAAACCCATTTCCCAGCGATCGAACTCAGGGCAACACCTGGAGAAAAACAAAAGGTTGGAAATTCAATGGGCTTCAGGTAATTTGGTCTTGAATCTTTTTGTAAACCTCCAGTTCCTTTTAGGAGGCAGTCAGACACGGCAGTCTATCATTTTTTTTCTTCCTAAAAGCTGTGCAGGCTGCCTGAACATTGATCAGGCAACATCACAAAACTCTGATGATTCTGAGCTTGAAAAAGAGCAATCTGGAGCGTGACTTTGGTAACCCTTAGAATGTTATACTCGGCAACATTTCACAAGAAAAGTTTCCGACTTCTAACAAAAAAATAAACTGGTGATTTTCAGCAGGTCTTTGAAGCAAAACTTCTTTTTATAAGGCAAACCGGAGCTCAAAAGGCTCATAAAATCCCTGAGAAAGGTTACGGCGCTCCCAGGGGGATAGCAGATGGCCGACACAAGGTGTGTCTGAGGTGTCAAGCACCATTTCTGGGTCTGGGAGGTTGGGAACAGTTGAGGGCAAAGGCTCATGGGAAAAGTGCTCCAAGGAGAGGTTGCCAGGGCAGGGCGTTCTGCAATCTCTTAATGAGGTCACAGTGGTGCAGTTCTTCCTACCCCATGCAAACAATCTTCACTTTAGGGAGAGACAGGGTGCACAAACAGAAAATACATTTCACTTCAAATATGCTCTGGAGTTTACGCACAAATAACAGTTCCTTGATTTTTTCTTTTGTCTCTTTCAAAGACCAAAGACCAGAGTCATGTGCAGTGGAGACTGGATAAAAGCCAAGCTAAATCTGGCTCAGATTTATCTACTTAATAGAGCCTCATAGATATATTGGTTGACAGATATTATCAGCTGATATTGGCATATAAAGGTCTATCAGTATTGGTACTTTTTTACAGAATATCTTATGCAAAAAATGTTGCATGACATCATTTAAAAATGGTTTTACCTAGTACTTTAAAAAAAAAATCAACAATTGACCGAAACTGAACAGCAATAATGTATTTTTTAGCTGTATATTTGTATAATGTATAGCAATTTAATAAAGTTTTATGTTTGAGAAAGTCTGGGTACATTTGCAGAGTGGTGACAAATCTGCACAATCCACATAAAAAGCTATATTTTCATTACAGCACAAAAAATTACTACATTGGCTGCCATATGAGTTATCGATTCATTTTCCCCCTCTAAAATCAGAATTGGTATCTGTTTCAAAAATCTCATATCGGTGGAGTTTTAGTGCTTAATATACCAAACATGCAGGTTCAGAAACAGCTGTCACATTAGTAGTGACCTCTGCACACCTCACTACCTGTTGCATGAGTGCAATTTAACCTACTGTTCCATTTAGTGTAAGTCAAAGCCAAATGTTTAAAATATTTATGTTAGAGACAGTATCTAGCTTCACCTGTGAATATGTTTTCTTCACGAAAGCTTTTCTCCTTCCACTGGGGCTTCGCAGCACATGGTGGCAACCGACAGGTGTTTTCACATTCCTCAGAAACAGATCTCTCCGGATGGCAAAGAAAGAGGGAAGCTGGGAGGTAGATACACACTGGGCCATTTACATAATAGTCCTGCAGTTCCATGCAAATTCATGTGATTCCCTACCAAACATCTGCAATGCAAGCATAGTTTAGTATGCATGAGTTCGAGGGGGGAGGGAGGCAGGGAGGGGGAGAGAGAGGGTTAGATGGAGAAGAAGAAAACAGAGATGGAGGATTTGAAGGACGACGAGTTTGATCAGGAGGATATATTTAGAAGCTAAACACACACATTCTCTCTCGTATACTGCCCATATGTCTCTCACCATTTACAGAGCTTTAAGGTATCACAGAACAGTGTGCACCAGGTTGGATATTCCCTTTTTTTTTCTCTGGGTTTTGCCTTCAGTTGTAGCCAATACTCTGATGCAGAATGCTAAAAGGGTGCAGCGAGTGAGGGATAGAGATTGAGAGCGAGAAAGAGGGAGGGAAACCTCACCAATGACACATGGAATCAATACTGTTAGTATTTCAGCATGGTGAAAAACAGATGGTTGCTGTAGACTTGTTTTATAGCTGAGGTTGGGGTGTGTGTCTGGGTATATCGCTACACACGTAAATATATGGGCACATAAATAAGTTCGCTTGAAATTATTATGTACTTATATGCCGAATGCACACATAATGCAAAAAATAAGTGAAATCAAGTGTACACATATGCAAATACAAACTACCATGTACATATTTATGCACACGTAAATATCATGCATGTATAAATACATACTAATATATTTTCTAACCTCTGAGAAAATGACCTCGTCATAACACACGCTGAATTACCTGCAGCTTACATCAGTGTGTTGGTCTTATGTAGAGCATGAATCAATGAAAGGCAGTAAACTGGTTGAGGTAAAAGCCTGTAACTCGGGGCTGACGCATAAAAACTTCATCTAAGGTAACAGACTGCAGAGGGAGAGGCCGCGGCTGAAGGCTGAACATAAACAGCAGACAGAGTTAAAAGCAGGTCGCTGAGCAAGTTTGTATTTTTCCATCATCATACAACGGAAAATGGTACAATTTTGTCTGTCTTATCAGAAATCTATGACAAAGAGTTATTTCATGTGATTCTTGTGGATTTTTATTAAGCAAATCCACCTAATATTGTCTTGGAAGATTACATTTTCTTCTGTAACTTCATTTTTTTTCCCACATACACCTATAACTATAACTATCCTGATACTATCCATTTACCTTTAGTTATCATAACCGCTTTGTATCCGAGACGTGGAGACTTAGTGCAAGTGCTGCTTCCCTGAAACATGTACACAGAAAATGACATGCTATTACACAGCAGCCAGACAATGACTGCTGTTGTGCAGTTTGGAAAGGTCAGTCAGAACACTGAGAACCTTTATTTGTTACTCCAGCTACCAGCAGTTAGCCATCAACATTTATTAACCATAACATTACGTCTCAGATTTCTGATTCTGGAGACACTTTGACCTTCTGTTTGACACAAACAGTTATTCATCCTCCTCAAGTTGCCTAACTTCTAACTTGTTTAATTTAAAAATGTAAAGTTAGTTACAAAAGATGCATTTTACAATCAGGCTGTTGTTTGTGGGAGACACTGAACAAGAACACTGATGTTATTTAATTAGTGGCCCTTGTTGCTAATAATGTTCCCATATGAAGGAATCGACCTATATAGGTCTCAGCTCGTTTCATATGACCTGTGTTGCCCTTTACAGTAATAATTATAGTTCATAATAATTGTCCTTGGCTGGACATTTCACATACAGGAGCTGCGAAAGTCAGAGAAGGTTTAATATATTATGGTCCAGACACCAAACCAACATTAACAGTTGACTGAGGACCATTTGACTTTGTCTTCTTGTGCCCTGATAAACTTAAGCTGAACAGCCAATCAGAAGGATCCGGTCTCCAATTAAACAGACTAGTTACAGTTGTGCAGGAGACCTCACAAAAACTAGATCAAACTCTCTGCTGCTTCAGTATAATTCTGAATAGGCTTAATAATTCGCTCTAAAAACATTTAGCAAATGTTAAACAATCAAATGTTGTTGGGTTTTTATTATTGCTGATCTGTATTTTTTTATGCTTGTATCCTGGGAATTGATGTGTTGGAAACTGGATTTTCTAAAAGAAAACCTTTACTCCCTCCAGTGACATTTTAACAGATTTTTCTGAGGCAGTTTGCCACAACCTCCTCAAAGTTCCTCGCGGGGGAGAGGGGCCAATCCCCTTCCTGAGAGAATAACCACATCCGCACCCGTCTGCAGCGGGGAGTCACTGTAAACAGGGCCTGTCAGAGTCCCGGAGCCAAAAATGTAGATGTTGTTGATACACACTCTAGAAACCAAACAATGCATGAAAACGTACCCCTGCAGAAAGTCCAACTTTTTTTTGGACTAGACAAACACAGAAAATATTATTCTTTTTGAAGTTCTAGACATCAAACACTCCGTTTTGATCATCAAGCCCGACCAAACTGAGGGCTTTTTAACTGTGTGTGTGTGAAGTGAGCTTACTGTTCACCTCATAAAAGGGATTATTAATGTGGTCCCTCAGGTGATGAGTAGTTGTTTTTCTCCTTGCGAATACAACTTCACATCTTTGCGGCGTGTGTGTGGGAAGAACTGAAGAACTGTAACAGTACAGTGTGTATGAGTGGATGGAAATAGCTCGGTGTCTTAAAGTCACCAGTCTCATCTCTTCCTGAGAAATTTATGTACATACTTACCGGCACTTCATTCACTTTGTCGGATTCACCCTTTCCTTTTTAATTCTTCCTGGCCCATTGTGGCACGTGTGTAGATGTGCACAGCAGTTTTATATCATATCGGTCCTGCTCTCATTTCATGCTTATGGCGCAAATTCCCATCTCCCCTTCCCTCCGCTGCCTTTCTCAATCTCAGTAATCAAATGCATTAGTATCAATATTGCATGGGGAAACGAGCTGAATTTAAAGCTTGACCATGTCAAAGTGAGAGTCCCTGATAGCCAGCGACTGCCACCACTCAGTGGAAATTGGGCTGCCGTTTTAGCTGTAATTATTGAAGCTTGACGATTGGTTAATATCTGGTATGATGGCCAGATATTAAAAACTAAAAAAAAGGTAAAGCTTTAAAATATATTCATTGCCCATCAGTGCGAATATCGTACAATTTAACAGATAGGCTTTGTCTCAGGAAGTTTGGATTACAAAATCTTATGTATGGTGGCTGAGAAGGTTCACATCAATGCAAATAAAATATGATTTTACTGTTTTATATCTGAGAACTTCCAGATATTAAAATACAAAGACAGTCCATTCTAAGTATAAAAATAGACCTTTTGTTCCCTATACAATTCCATATTGTGGAACCTGTGATGATCTTTCAGTTATGAAACTTTTCCCATTCCCAGGACAGGTTCAATAGGTTTGATCTATATCAATGTTAGAGTCCTAGTATAAAGTTGCTGCTGCCAGCAGGCAAATGAGCTGAAAGTGTTTTGACTTACCAGTGCTCATCAGCTATTGCTAATGAACTTCTGTCCCAAAGAAATTAGTAAATTGTTGCAGTCGTCCTTGTCACACTGAAGTCCGCAAAACCTGACCATTAGCAGTTTCCTCTCGATCACAGCCTATAATGTGGAAGCAACTGAGGTAATGGTTTATCAATCGATTGGCCTCTCTGCTAGCATTGCCAGAATGCTAAATACTCTATCTTTCCTCTGGCCATTTCTAGAGGCAAAGTGATGAATGCTTTTAGCAAGAGTTGACAGGTTTTCCCATGGAGGTGCTAACAGCAGGACATGCATGCTGTGCTGTCTTCCTTCTGAGGGAAGGAATATGTGCAGGCATGTATGGATCTGAACTTCTTTATTTATTCTTCTTATTGCTTTGTTACAGTGCAGCGTTGGACTGTGTAGACAGTGGCTATGGTTAGACTGGAGCCCACACTTGGCCTCAGGTTATGTTTGGCAAGGCCGTGCAACAACAATAGCTCTTGTAATTGTGTTGTGAAGTTTGTATAGCAACCAGAGGTGGGGATAGAAAGCCAGGCCCGGAGGGGAGGGCCATAAATCATAACCTAGGCACTTTGTGAGCATAGATAGAGAGTAAGTCCCTACAGGCATGGCGAGATTCCCTCTACCTCCACCAATGTTTACAGTCAGAACAATAGGAGCATCATTCAGAGGTCTCCTGGATAATTTGATACTCCCCCACTCTCTCTCTGTATTCATGTTTCTCCCTCACTTCTCACCAATGACGTCACCTGCCCCGCAGGCCAAGAAAAAGGAAAAAGAGAAAAGAAAAACAAGCAAGGACACACATGTCGGTCGTGTGTGTATAGTATTCAGTTGAAAGATGAGCTGAGCTTCTGAAAGACACCCACTCCTTTCTGGCATGGCGTCGCCACAAAAGACCCATTGTTGATCTCTCCTTTTGTGTTTTCGTAAGTGTGCATGTGCCACGCGCTCTTAAATTTCTCCGTCTGAATTTGCCGTATGAGTCCTGTGTCTTATTTGGGTTTAGCCGCATGCATTTGTGGTTTTATTCAAAGTACGCTTGCTGCTGCCTGTGTCTGTCTGTTTCATCTTGCCAGTTGAAGAGCCTGGTCCTGTAGCTGTGAAGGGCGGGGCGTCTGTGTACGCCTGCTGTCTGAGGTGCTTGGTTACACTGCAATTAGCTGTGGCTGTCTGCCTCTCTCACAAGGCCACAGTCACATATGTAGATCTGTAAAGCAGCTGCATATATTAACCTTTCAACTCCTGTATAAAACTTTTTAACTGCAATTTAGCAGCTTTATATGGCTCAATACGGTTTTAATTAAGGTGATTATTTTTTCCCTTCTTTTTATTTTTAATGCATTTATTTTTAGATTTATCCTCTGTCAAAATTGTCAACAATTAAGGTGTTTTTTTTCCAAATTTTTTCAATTTCTTTTCAATTTTTTCATTGACAAATATGTAAGTGAGGCCATTTCTCTGTTGGGAGAATATTCCTCCCTTCCATTGGTGTAGTTTCCCTGAAAATTTGTCTTTTCTGGCCAATGTCCTCCTGAACCTGATTGCATCTGAATGATAGAGATTGTAACTGTCAAGTCGGTTTTGCTATTTTTGAGGTACTTTCAGTTCACATTTCAGCCACTGACACTCTCGTCAAAAGCAACTCACCGTGAGTTAGCAGGTGAGGCTTTTATGAAGTGTTCAGGGACAGTTTGAAAGTGGCCGTTTCATGGATCAAAACTGTAAACCCGTCTTGACAGAATATTATCCCCAACCTCTGGGTTACCCAGGAAAAAAAACAAAACAAGTTGCTTTAGGGCATCTCCAATGAAAATGCACACTGTCTGCACAGTTTGTTCTGTATAGCACCCTGTTAACCACCCAGTGTGCAGGTAATTAATCTCACTTCTAGAGTCGCCCTCGCCACTGGTGTGGTCTCAGCTGAGTAGTATCGTCCCTGCAGCTGAGAGAGTTCAGTGTCTCGCACAAGGACACTAAAGCAGATCAGATGCTGACACCAGGGCCTGAACCTGGGTCCTGTCATCTGCGTCCTTTGAGAAAAAACTGTTTAGTAAAGTTTATTTTTAGAGCATATTTCAACAGGCGTGGACTCAAAGTGCTACAGGAAACCAAAAAAGGCACATATACATGACAAAACATATAAACTAAGAACAAACATATATTTTTTACAGCTTTATTAGTAACATAGACACAATTTTGGTCAAGAAATTGACAAACTCATTCCATTCATGTCGTGGATCTGCCTCACTTCTCTCTCTCTTTGTCTCTTTATTCACGTCTTTTTAATTAAAGAGCATGTATAACCACTTGGTGGTGGCTGTGTGCTGCACCAGACATATCAATGAGAGAAATAATGTGGGTGTGTGTGTGTGCGTGTGGTCCCCAGTCTTTCTGTGTAGCTTGGGGGATTAATGGCAATTTGACTAAAACAAAGAGACGGTGCCTGGAATATCATCGGGTGCCTGTGTAATTACAAGGCAATGAGATAAGCAAATAACGACAAGATCCGGTGATTAGGGGGAGAGAGACAAAAAGGTAGAAAACAGTGACTCCCCTGCTAATTAAGGGATGGGAGGAGACCCTGGTTGAGGGATGGGGAGGTTACGGGGTTTGGGTTGTGTGACACTTTGCTTCTGGTAGTGTCATCAACACCCTATTACCTTTCCTCCATTTATGTGTCAGCAGCAATGAAAGGTTGTGGAAAGCAGAGTGGTCTCGTCTGTGTTTTCATCCACGTCTCAAGTCCAGAACCTGGTTGAAAAACAGTATGAACATCAGCAAACTTTTCCTGGATAAGTAAATAAATGTCTAACGTGTCCCGTCTTTCTGTTTGTCTTTTTACAGAGTGCCAAGCCGTCCTGCGTGAAGACCCCAACCTTCCCTGCGCAGTCGGGGGCCTCGGCTCTCCAGCCAGGTCAAAGATCAGTCCCGCCCCACCCCTCCCTGCCCCCCCTTTCCCTACTGGAGCCAAGATGGCCACCAGCGGTGCCCCTCGCCTCTCCTTGCCACTCCTGCTGCCTGTCACCACTCTGCTGCTATCACTGCTGCTCACCGGCGCCCACGCCTTATGTAAGTATCAAGACACCGATTCGCCATGCTGCCACTGATAACTTCTCCGCTTTCCCCGTGTCATGCCCTTTAGAGCTCCGTGGCTCATACTGTATATGATACACGGGTAAGAAAGGGAATATTGCAGTAAAGGTGGAGGCTGGCCAGATAAAGCGCTGGTTAACATTTCCTTTCATACTTCAGCTTTATGCTACGGTCCTTTTCAGTTTGCTTTGGCTGAGCATGAAAAAGCAATCTATTACCATCTCAAATTGTTGATATGTCACATTTAAAAGGCTTTGTACTCCACGATTCAAGCACAAGGACAGTTTGCTGTTATATAAACCGAACATGTGACTTCTCAGATATCAGATTTTCCTCCGAGACAAATCAGCCACATATACAGGCAGTATAAAATCATGCTTAACTCAAACTGTTTACAGTTAAAGCATGATGCCTATCCATATAAATCGTCTTCCATAACTTCTCATGTTAGCAACGGAGGAACGTCAGTAGTCTCTTATCCCACCCTGTCAACTCCTGCTTAGGATTTGTTCTGCACCATTTCCCTGTTAAGATGGGCTTAGAGAAGCATTAAGGAGACAAAACAAAGAGGAGGCTCTGCAGAGAAATGGAACAAGAGTGATGGCGAGGTGGAGAGGCTCCCCCTTGGGTTTCATTGTTTGTAAATCCTGTTTGTATGTGTGTGTGGGTATATGTGTGTTGGTGAGAGTTATGAATGTATGGCGTGGTGATTGTGTGTATATATGTAGATCACGTGTGTTTATGCAACATGGAAATGAAATGTTGGTGTTTTTATGTGTGTCGGTGGAAAAGCAGGGCCATGACGGGATCTCATTTTGATTGGATCTTATCTTATCCTCACTATCCGTTAAAGATTTGCTAAAATAGTTTTGAAAAAGCTCAAGCTTGAGTTCATTTTTTAAATATAGCTCTGCATATACCTTATATGCACGCAATTGAGCTAAATGCATGCAGCTATTTTCAGATGTAAACAAACTGCAAAGCATAATTAAGTCTGCAAACACATGATGGAATGAGGAAAGTTAAAAAGAAGAATAAAAGACAGAAGAATAAAAAAAAATAAGAACAAAAGAATAACAATCTGTCTCTAACTTGCACTTAAAAAAGTCTGCAGATTCTGCCAGTGTGACATTTCAGGCATATTGCTGCACGGTCAAGGTGCCACGAATTAGCTCCGAAAGTTGAGTCATGTCTGATTTCTCCGTCCATCTTCTATAATTCGAAGAAGATAAATTGCATATTTTTGCCTTGTTCCCTCCGTCTTTTCATTGCTCTGACATTCATCGAGTGTATTCTGTGGTAGTTCAAGATAACATGAGGAGGACTTGATTTTTTTTTCTCATGTTGCAACAGAGCGGCCTGCTCTTGATTGCATGGCGGTTTGAGTGTCTGGTAGCATAATTCGAGTGTCTTTCGGCTCAGCTGGCTGAAAACATCTGAAATTGCACTCAGACAGATGTCAAACAGATGTCTTTGTTCTCTTCCCTTTTTTTGCGTCTGCCGTCTCGCTGAAAGCAAGGCCACACAGTCATTTTCAGAGTGAAACTAAAGTAAAGGTGGAGATAAAGTAAAGGTGCAAAAAGTCCTTCTGTTAACATTCGACGGCAGTTTGTTGCGTCCTCAGTTTACATGATGGGACTTCTTCCTCCTCCTCCCCTTGAACTTATTGACAGCCTCTGTTTGCTCGCCCTGGTTTAAATAACATTCAGTCTGCTTCATCTTTGATGAACACACGCATACATACTTAGAAACACACTAACAGCAGGGCTCCCTCTCCATCTGCCAGTCTCTGCCCGTCTTTGTCTGCTCAGCCTGTGGATATGATCGCTGTTTTCGTCGAGCTCTCTCACTCTGTCTCATTGTCTTTTGCTCACACTTTTTTCCCCCTTGTCCTCCCCCCTCCTAGCCACACACACACACAGAGACACACACA
>CAFUXE010000008.1:511347-537365 GCA_903364295.1 Serranus cabrilla | reverse complement strand
CCACCACGTATCACTTTCTCTCTCACACACACACAGGCGCACACACCCACACACAGTGGATGCCACCCTTTTGCAGAAAAGCCCAGCTGAAAGCATGATGTCATCCCTTCCTCTCACATCCCTCCCTCTCTCTCTCTCTGCCCTCCATCCCTTCCATTAAAACTCATAAATCACGCTGAGAAGGAGACATTTTTAATCAAAAGAGAAAGAAAGATGGCTCAATAAATCCTGCCACCCCAACTGTAATAATGCTTGGCTCCCTGTTTGTGTGTATGTCTTTGCATGTTTGCATAAAATTTGTGTGCAGGCGCACGCATGTGTGTGTGTGTTTGTGTGTAAAGGCTGCATTATACTAATGTGTGAGGTGTCACCTGAGCTTTTTTATAGGCGGCTATAGCATATTGAGCACGTAGGGCTTTAATATTTGTTGTAGCGCAGCTGTAAAAGTAGATGGCAGTGTCGTGCATTCATTTTATGAGAAAAACACACAGTGATTGTGTTGACATGTAATATTCATATTTTTTTATTGTTTGTTTGGACCTTTTAGCTTAAAGGCACATCAATGTATTCATTTTGCACCGAAAGACCAGTCCAAACCAGCAAGCTATCACCATATGTTTGCATTTTCTGCTCCAAAACATTTGCATGCAAACAACTTTTAATAAAACACCATCAAAGTTATTTTCTGTCATTGGAAAATTGCAAAATAGCAGTCGTTTTGAAAGTGGAACTCAAGTCAACTATTTATAGAATTTATGCAAAATTGCAGCCCAGGGTGCTTTTTAGTCATGATTAAAGGGGGAAAAAGCATCAAATAAAGATCCAACAGCACGGAAAGTTGTACAAGTAAAATATATAAACCAGTGTATTAAACAGTACTGCTGAAAAGAACGGAATCAAACACAGCAGTCAAAAGGTGTGTTTAATTTTTCACTTCAAACACCTGGAGGTTGTGTTTCTGACACTATCAAGGAGGCTGATTAAAAAATCCTCACTGAATATTGAAAGTGTAGGTAATTACTGCATTTATTAGATGCATACCATGTTATATTAGTTTTTGATTCATGAGCTGCAGGGTGAGAGTAATCATGGTGTTTCTTGAGCATAAAATAGTGGTCTCACACACACACACACATACAGGCTTACTTACCCATCACTGACCTAAAAATCTGATTTTTCCCAATTGGGACATGGATTTTACCCCCAATTGGACAATCCAGCCCCAGATAACTGGTCTTAAATGCTGAAGATAGCCTAAGAAATAAATATATACACACACAGCAGACACTAAGAGCTTTGGGACCCAGGATTTCTTTTACAAACCACAGCTAGTATTAACTATTCCAACAATGAAAGTTCCTTTAATTTGTCATTACATGTTCAAATCTGCCCTAAAAGCCAAACTCTGTTGTTGTTTTTGGAAGGATGACAAAAATGCAACAAGAGGCAGTGTTTTGATTTTTCACTATAATAATGTTTTGATAGGCTTAAGTTGATACTTGATACTCACAACTTTTTCATCGTTTTCCAATATATTGCAAGGTCTTCACTTTACTTCAGTGAAGTGACTCATGTTATTTGTTTGTATTTGGGTTTTGGACAGGAAGAGAAGGTTATTTGTCAGCATTCTTTTTGGCCTTTCACCCCTTCACCACTTCTTCTTCTCCTTTCTTTTGGCCTTTCAGAGTCCTCAACAGTAGCATTCTTGGCAAAGTACTCCTAATAGTAATTGGCCAGAACTCACAGTGATGGGGTGAGGGTGTTCAATTATTTATATTCCTTTGAAGCTGCCAATTGGAAAAAAATGAAGGCCCTTAGTGGAGCTGTTATTTTCTTGTTCTTGTTCCCTACATCTCGGTCTCTCTGTTGCTCTCTCCTTGTTTCTATTGCCTCCCTCACTCCTTATCTTTTCCAGTCAAATTATGTTTGAGCCAACACTGTCAAGTTAATTCTGTCAAATTCAATTTTATATGCTCCCTGCTGTTGCATGCCTGGCCCCATGCTTTACTCTATACACTGTTTTTCTCTCAAATGAGAAGAAAACAAGTTAATTTTTAATTGAGTTACAGGCATGAGTCCTTGCCTCAAGTAGCCTGGCGCTGTCGACAGCCTGGGAGTTGTTGTAGGTTGAATTCTCAGAGCTGTACACTTACATTTGGAAGAGGGAACAAATTTCATTTAGTGGTGCAAGACTCATCATCACATCTCTCCTTCTCTGTGTGTGTCCTTTGGAAAGACCTTAAACTTGGGTCATCAGCATTCAGGTACATGTGCAGTCAAAGTGCCTGCATGCTGGCTGTGCACACATGTTAACATGTAAAATGTACTGGATTTATTACCTTAGAAAGAAAATTATCATTGCAACATTATTATCTTCTCTAACAGAATATGATGTTAGTTGTGTAAATAATGGTCCCATTTACAAGAAAATAGATGACAAAGAAGCTAACGACTTGGGGCGTGGCTACTTTGTGATTGACAGATCACCTGTCTTCTTTTTTAGAGCCGTGAACTTGTTTGTCGTTCGTCTTTTTGTCTCTGAACTTTACCCTTTCACAGTGTGTTTTCACTTAATGCAAATGTATTTGAACATTTTGAACATTTAAAAAGCATTTGTTTATACTAACAGACACTCCAAGGAGTCGGCTTTTTAATTTTTCCAACAAGTAATGTACATATAGATACATCCATCCTCGAACCTCCCCAGTCCAAATGTGGTCTCTCTGGTTTCAAAAAACCAAGATTGTGACGGAAGTAACGCCGAACTGGATGCTTCAAACAGGAAGCCCACAGACCAGTTGGTGACATCATGGTGACTACGTCCATTATTTATATACAGCCTATGTTATAAAACAGCTGAACATGATTTACAATGCTAAAGAACCTATAAACAGATCAACTCTAGTCCATATGGCTGATTACCAAGAGTTCTCCAGACAGCATGTAGTTGATGCCTATTCACTATCAGATTGGTTCTGAAGATAAACCATTGTGGAAATAGCGTCATAAGAAAATCGAGGCAATATAAGGTGAAATGTACCCCTAAAAGCACAGTTTTGACCAGCACAATGGATCAAATAGCTCTTCTCCAAGCTACTGCCACAGCGTGGGTGATACTTATATCTCTTCCTTTTTTCTTTGCCATCATCTCTCTTTCTCAGTCTCTTTTCAGTCACATGCTCCAGTAGTTTGAGGGATGTTATATGAACTCGGTTTGACAGAACAATAGGAGTGATTGAAGTGCGTGAAAGGCGCTATCCCTCGACGTTTTTTTTTTCTTCTTCATCCAGCAGGGAGGAATTCAACAAACCACCAAGGTGGCTTTTAAAATTGTAATGCCTTCACTGCTTTGATGAACAAGTTTAGATCTTCAAAGGTTTTTGAAACCCTCCCAAAGAAAGATATTCCTCGATGCCTGACTGCTGGTCCGATAATTCTCCGACTGCACAGGTGGAGACTTCTCCTTGTATATAGCTTTACTTGGATTTGAATCTAGAGGAAAATACAGTGTTTGTGTTTTTTTCTTGTTTTTTGTTTTGATCAGACCTTTAACACCGTTTGGCAATCCTGTCCTCTTCATTTAATGAGCCAACAAGTGTCAATTGCCTCAAGTAAGTCTAAATGACACAAAATTGTTCCCATTCCACCTCCTCTGTGTGTGCTCTGTGGCCATTTTGAAATCAGACACACACTTAAGCTTAATTTCCCTTCCCTCTCTCTGAGGAATTGAGCCTATTTATTTCCAATGGGCGGAAGGATACTTAGTGTGTTTCACTTTTTTCTTTAGCCTTCAACAATGGTTTCAATGGGACCAATTTGTGCATATTATGAGTGTGCCACTCTTTTTAGAAATGCAGCCTCGCTATGACAGCAGTGTGGTCGGGCAAAGTTTTTCACCTCTGGGTACTAACACTCCAGAACTTATTTTATACTGGGTTCCCACATCCTGCCACAAATCCCTCATGGACTGCAAAGCCTGAGCCCTGCGAGTTTGCTTGGAGTGCAGTCACATAGATGGCACACTGTGTGATGCAATGGGGAAGGGTTTGCACAAAAACATCTCTACTCATTACATGTACTACTGAGCCCCCTAATCTCTGTTTTCTCAAAACAAGGGAATACTTTTCCTAATGAAGTGACATAATTTCAGTTCTTGGCAGTGGAAATCAATTGCTTTGAGAATTGTCTTGAAAGATGTGATAATGCTTTTAAGTTAGGATCTTTCTTTTCACTCATATCAAGAAATTGTCATTTGTTACATGAAATCCCTTCAAAAAAAAAGTTCAGTTTTATTCAAACGGACTAAATAATCCTGCCTTTTTATTAAATTGTTGAATGGAAAATATCATTTCGAGACACTATTTGAGGTGTCGAGATGGAGAGTTTCCAACTGTGCGAACTGCCTGTACAGCCCAAGCGGCACAAACTCGCTTTGTGAATCATTATATCCACAACTGCTTGGCACCCTTGCTGCCCCTGGAGTAAATCCCAATTACCCTTTCTTCCTTATATTTTAATTGGAAAAGCAAATGTTTCATTACCCTTGCGCCTGCACAGCCAAGGTAAAGGTTACATAGGAATGGAACCTGACCTAAACACAACCTGTGGAACATGGCTAATGCTGAGTGGCTTAGGCACTTTTATTTTTTTCCCCTGTAGAACAAGCATGCTTATTTCATGCACACTTTTTAGCATGATAGGTGCTACAGATTTCTATAGGTGCCTCCATTTACATCCATATAATTTCATGGAAATGTACTTCCTTCTTCCAAAATGTGCTAAATATGATATGAAGATTTGTATCCGACACACATTTTTGACTGGATGACAGAGCAATTGTCAGCCCTGTTGTTCTTCTTCCTAGCTGGCGTATGTTGATGCCACCAATTTGTCCATCTTTCCTCGCAAAAACTTTTTTCCCATCAGAAATTGGCGACGGACTGAACTTTTTTTTCTCTCTCCTGCCTCGCCTGGTTCAAGTTTTTGCAGCAGTCTGCCGGTCTTTGTTGGCAGTGATTGCGTGTGAAAACCTCCAGACAAGACAAAGCAAGACGGCTTTAAAGTAAAGGCTTGGTTTCCATAGTGATGGCGCTTGCCCATGCAGCTTGTGAGAATTGGTCCTGATTGATGGGGCTCGGTTGTTTAGGCCTGGAGGGTGTGTGGCGTGCGTGTGATTGGTGTGTGCCTGTCTGTATGTTTGTTTGTTGGTGTGTGCTGTTCCATGCATCCATGTGAATGCACGTGGAATACAGTCTGTCTATCCGTCCGTCATCCTTGCATCTCCACAGATATAGATATGTGTGTGTGTGTGCGTGGTGATAAAAGCTGGTAAAGTTTGGACAGGACAGGCGGCTCTAGCAGCTCGGCAGCCTGCTGAGTCTTTCAGATATCTGTTAGGCAGAAACTTCTCAAGTGCGGCACATATCGACAGCATATACACCGATATGATATGCCTTTTATAGGCCAATATCGGCTGATAATATCTGTCAACTGATATATCTGTCAGACTCGTTGGGATGCCAAATTGCTCAACTTTCAAGTGCTTTTGTGCTCAGGCAGCCCTTCTTCACAGTGCCCGTGTGTGCGTGTCATGTGTCTGCTGTTTGGCTAATACGAAAATCAAGTTTAATCTCAGCCAGGATTAATGAGTAAATCAACTCTAAATCAGTAACACACAGTCATTCATATCGCTGTCATCCGCTTTGTAATCTACTAAGGAAGACAGGAGATTAAATCTGTTCGTACAGGTAGTAGAGCGTCTGTTGAGAAAGAAGCGGCAGTGAGTGGGATGAAAATATGTAGAATAGGTTACATGCTGATAACCTGTTGCTCATATGCAGAGCAACTATGAGTACAGCAGTTACAAAAGAAAAGAAAGTGGAAATTGATGTCATCGGTACCCCTTACCCTGACCACTTCCTCCTGCCACTCATGGTATGGCAGGAGGAAGTGGAATTAGTTTGCACGTAGTCGTACAAATAATAGAACCCAATGTTCTTCTCAGTCATTGCTGGACAAAATGTCTCTGTGCTGTGAAAGATACCTATTTGTAGCAAGATGGATAGTGCCCTTTCCCCAATTCTCTGCCTTTCTCTGCAAATCACTGAATGGCTGGGCGTCATTTTGTCTCCCACTTTGCTAATTCAGCGGATAATGGATCCTATTTATGACCCAAGAAGCTTTTCCCCATCAATTACTGTATTAGTCATAAACCCAGCCCCCTCCCTCCTGTTACACCCCCCTCTACCAAAGGACAACAGAAAAGAAGTGTAAATGGAGCGGTCTCATATTCACATACCCACCTCCCACTCTCCACCACTTAATAATCACAGTTCTGGTGTATTCTGTCTTATCAGGCCCAACAGAGGTAGCAGCCAGTAGCAGGTGGTAGCTGTATTAGCTAAACAAGCGTCTGTGTGCACAGTTTGAGTTTTTTTTTTTCCCCCTCCTGCTTGCCGGTCGTGTTTGTGCGGATCTGTTCTATTCTCGGGGCCTTGTGAAGATAGCCGGGCCCCCATTGCTGGTTATTTTAGCTCAGGCCATGTCCCCCTGCCAGGCAGATAAAGACGGGTCTTGTGTGCTTATCTGGGCAGTACCGTACCTCAGTCTGTCCGAGGGAAGCGTGGGGAATAGAGAGGGACTTAGGTGGAAGGGACAAATGGCCACTGCGGGTGCAATGTCCTTTCAATGTCATCTCTGGTAACATAACGCACACCGTTTGGTGGAGACTTTTTGTACAAGGTACCTTACAGCAGAAGAAGTGTACATTTTTAGAATGGGCAGCACCAGTGGGAATCAAACACTTCTGGGTAACAGAAAGGACATTCTAAAGCATATTATATAACTATAAAAAGTAGAAATATGCCTTTACACAGTTAACACTAAGATGCCTGATGATTAAAGATGCTAAATGTAGTAGAATAAAAAGCTAGATGTAATAATACAATTACTGAAAAAAAAAACATGTTTTTCCAATTACCATTTTATAGCAGTTTTATGTTGGAATTATATCAGAAAGAAAATGTTCCTTATGAAACTGCTCATATCAATGTCTGTGGATTATCTTGGGCAACCAAAAACACACACACCAGTTTTCAAATGCATTTAGTGGCACTTAGAGCGCCACAAGTGAAGTGCCATCTAGTTCCATTATATTCAAGAGAAGGCAGACATCAATACAGCTGATACCTTCAACATTCAACTTCTCACATCAGAACAATCTAGATAATAAATAGAACCACAGGTATGAAGAAGGAAAGTATTTCTGATTTCGGGCTGAAATAGAGTCGAAGAAGTGGTTCAGAGATAAAGCTGCCAAATGGGAAGCAACAGGTTTCATGGGAAATATAGTTTTGTTTTTTATTTTTTAGGCTCACTAGCAACGCACGGCACTGGGCTGAGATGAGATCAGATGAGATGAGGTTGAAGCTGGTTTTAGCTGATAATACCGGGGACTGACATATCCTATGAAGATGATTTATTGATGTTTTGGTATTCTGCACATGGCACCATTAAAGGAAAGCCACATGTTTGATTCCCCACAACAGGGAGCTTATAAGCTTATCTGTTGATAATATATGGTGCTCTATGCCATCACTCATTATTGAACATTTTTTTAAGCAGTTTAATCCCCGACACCACTCAACCTTTTCTACCCTGCAATTACTGGCTACGTACCAAGGTTCAAATTCAGGAAAAAAAAAAAAAAAGCAAGGCTCAAAGTCAACGGTAACTGGCAGCAGAAGCCCAGAGGCACACAGCCGAGGAAAATTGAAAAAAAGGTTAATTACGCTCATCAGAGTTCACGCAATCACACACTGCATACCTGTCGTAATTGCACTATAGTAGACATTAATGGGCCCACAGCCACAGTCTCTACCCCTTACCCAACCCGGGTTGATTGGAAGTTAAATAAGGCTGATGGCTTTCAAACAATATCAAACAGACTACCTGAATAATGTAAAAAAAGGAAAAATAAACATATGTGGGCAGGCGTGAGAGAGGTAGGCAGCAGAGCTCTTATTGTACTTATGTAATATCATTAAATGTAATTCTATGATTTGCAGTAATGTCTATATGGAACGCCACATTGAGACGCATGATTAACTTATGACAGCTGCCTGTTGCTAATGTGTTAAATGGGAATCATTGCGCAGTATGCAGTGTCATAAATATATGCTGAACTGGATGTTATATGTACTTCAAGGGGACCCTGCAGGATAATAAGTGATCAGGCAAAATGCATGAGCAGTGGCAGAGTCAGGCTATCTGACGTAAAGTAAAATAAAAAAGGGCACCAGTTGCATGTGGTGGGGCGCCAGCGTGCAGAATATTATCCAGCCTATATGGTACGGCATTGCAGCATCAAATATTTGGAGGGCATTTGGTCAAATTTTTCCACCTTAAAGTGGAATTTTATCATGTTTTCACCATTTACATGCACCCAGGAAGGCACTTTATCATGTTCTATCTACCAGTATTTCTTCCTATAGAGAGTTAGTGTTGTTAAACTTGCTGCAGAAGAAGCTCGAACAGTGTTTTTTAACTTTATTTTTTGATGATATATTCAACACTTTCTGTCCTCCCTCTTCACATCACCTCCTCTCCTCTGCTCCTCCAGCTTTCTCTTTATCACTTACCCTTACCACCTCCTCCTCCTCCTGCAGCCCTCGTCCTGTCATTCTCTTTCATTTCGACCAGTTTTCCTCCTAGCTCCCTATCTTTCTCGTTGAAAACTATATTCAGCCCCATTATGGGAAAATCTTGATTCTGTCCAGAGCTTAATTCAGACTGACACGCGAGTTGGCACATTTATTGTACACTCCTCTCATCCTATGAAGTGAGATGGAAGGAGAGGGAGAAGACGACTGGGTGGAAATGTCGACCGGTCCAGGGGAAAACTAATCAAAGAGTGCTGGCCTTCAGCAGAACCACTGCCACAGGCCTGCTCTGTGTAAATCCCTCCTCTGTCTCGACAGAGGGCACATTGTGAGGGGAGGTCAAATGCAGAGGAGCCGTGTTGTGTAAAGCTGTGTTGTGTAGTTACAGAATGGAAATTGAGATTGTAAAATGCCAAAAGGGATCATTGTATGCAGCAGACAAATAAAGTAGACCTACTCCTCGAAGCTAGAGAATAGCTCATAACCTCAATAATATATACTCTTAGGAAATATACAAGAAGACAGTGATTTATTTTAGACTTTTATTTTTTGATTTGATGGATAATCTTTTACATGTATAATCGTATGAGAAGGTCAGGTTTGTTCATAATTGCACATCCTATTTCACACATATGCAACAGGTGGAGAAAATCTTTCCAGCCAATGCTTGAATTTTTTTGGAAGATCAAATTTCAGATTTTTCTATTTTAAAAGTGCATTAAGCAATATTTGATTTATGAGCCAAATTTGAGTTTTCTACCATGTAAATGCAACATGTATGGGTGCAGGATAAACATAGTAGTGGTAGCCTTTCTTTCTGTTGCTACATATCAAAACTATCCCCTCATAATTATTTTCTGACTTTTAGTCTTCCTAAATTTTGTTACATTGTGTTATGAATCCTCTCCACCGTGTCCAGGAATGTGACTCCACCAGGGGTTATTTTTTATCTGAGTAAGATTTAAAGACATTTTTGAAGGATGTACCAATCAATACACTTTAATTTGACCATCTGAAGGACAGGGATCAATACTTCCCACATTAAAATGATTGCCAGCAACATGGCCTTTTAATTTCTCTTATAAATGCTGAAGAGTTTAATCCTTGCCCTGCGGCTGATTTATTTGTGTTGTTTCACAGCCTGTTAGAATGCTGTTTTATCATATATGACAATTTAATCCACATATGGAATGAAGTTAGCGTTTTGTTTGCACAGTGGCAATGATACCTTTTATCCTGGCAGTGTAGTTAGCGTCACACTATACCCCTTGAGCTGCATATGCCCCAAATTACCCAGAAAAAAAGGGCAAAAAAGTATAAAAAAATCAAAGCATGTAAGACTAGCCGTGCTCATCTGCAGGTGAGAAATAATAATAAAAAAAGGAATCATAATAGTTTTTAGTTGAAAGCATTTTTTTAATCTTCATTTGACCATGGACAGCATAATGAGCACATATTCTTGCTTACAGCGATAATCTTGCATTCGCAGACATCTAAGCTTGTAAAATCAAGGTTAAGTGTGTCTCACACTTGTAAGCAAGGCAGGAACACATTTTGGTATTTGTTATAATGTGCATAAGCACTCAGCTTCAAAGAGCCACTTCTACTTGAATAAAATCTGGTTGAGGAAGTTGTGAAAAATGCTTTTGGGATTAACTAGCCACCAACCAGTAGTTAAACCAGCCTGTGAATGCTGGTGTAATACTTGTGGGTTGTTCGTCGGAGGCGGTGAGATGAACTCTGAATGCGGTGCCTCCGCTTTCCTGAAGCAGTACACTCACTTCTTCTCTTCTTTCCCTTGTCCTACGGTATTTCTCTTTGCCTCGTTCTCTCTAAAATATTTGCTCTCTTTCTCTCCTTACCCGGTAATGAATGCAGGAACTCTCCTTCATATGTGTTTAGCAGTGCCTGGAGACTGGTGTCGGCCCATGGTCCCTTAATTATTAATTTGACGTTATGCGCTGGCCGTTTGATCATCCCCACATATCTGTATGATTCAGATTTAACAAGTTCCCCAGGAGATTCTGTTTTCTCTCTGCCTCTCTCTTTCTCTTTCTCTATCTGACTTGTTGTCTTGAACCTACTACAACCAAGATGAAAAATCTCTGCACCAAATGCTCCAAAACTCTTTTTGATGGACATTTAAACTCTCAGTTCTGTGAGTTTATGTGTTTGTAGTTGTGGCCCAAGTGAGAATTGAAACACTGACTGTGTCTTGTTGATGCTATCTTCCCAGAAAATCAGACTAACTTTGCAATACTTTTTTTGTACTGGCTATGCTGTTAAGGGTACTTGTACTGGTATCAATATTTTTAAATGATACCCAGCCGTATTTAAAAGACATAATGCCGTCCATAGAGATCAAGACAAGCTGAAAAAATGTGTTGTACCAGTCGACTTTGGATGCCAATGCAGACTTGCAAAGCCATGAATAACATTTGTAGAGAGCGTAGTAGTCCGCTGTTGTTGTTATTATACTTGCTTAGAGAACGTAGACGTATATAGTGACATAATGACATGTCTTTTGAGCCTGTGGAAAAGCAAACAGGTTCTGAGACAGTTCACAAGTTGAACCAACTGTGCACAGGGGGGATTCACAATGACTACATGGCCTGGTGGTTAAGACGTCCGTCCTGACACAAAGAATGTGTTCAGTGGACAAATCCCAAGTACCCCACAGTTGATTTGATGATCACTGTGAAATAAAAGACAAACTGTCTGTGTGTTTGTCTATCTATTTATTCTGTGTCTCAACTCCAACTGGCTGTCTCCCATTACTTACCCGAGACTTCGCTCTGCTGCAGAACAGTGTGTGTGGGTGTGAGTGAGAATAAGATGCAGAAGGGGTTGGGGAGAGGAAAGTGTGGGATTGCGTGACATTATAGAGATGTGTGTCTGTGTGTGGAAATAGGCAGTTGGTAGTCTGTCCTTTCAGAAATGTAATCACACTTATTTAACGCTGCCTTGAAAGGAGCTGTGTTCGCAACCAGTGCTAATCCCTTTTCTCTCTCTCTCTGTCTTTGTCCTTCCCTAGCATCACCACGGTTCACTAAAGTTCCCGTCGACCAGATTGGTGTCTCAGGGGGCGTGGTCTCCTTCGTGTGCCAGGCGACGGGCGACCCCAAGCCAAGAGTTAGCTGGAATAAGAAAGGCAAGAAGGTCAACTCCCAGCGTATAGAGGTGAGTCCCAAGCCCTGCTGCACTCCATGGATGAGAAGTGCAACACATCACTGAAATGTCATGCAACACGACACTAAAGTGCAAGATGAAAAACTAATATGTCACTCTGTTTAGCCTTTGTTTGCACACACTGCCCTTTTTTAACACAGCTTTATGCCACTTTTGCATCATAAACACAGTCTCCTTTTGCAGTTGGGTTCCCACACAGTCTAAGCAAACACAGAAAAGGGTGTTTTCGTAGCTTTCTTTACCCTCAGTTTTCACAAACAGTCTGGACAACAGCTACCAATCTTTTCATGGACTGACCTCTCTACCCTCTGAGCAATGCGCAGGTTCACCATTGGCTACAGTTGCCCAGAAACCCAATGCGGAACCGTCCAATTCCTGCCTTTCTGTCCTCTTTGCACTTGACTGGCTCTGTCTCCGTTGTCACATTCTTGTTTCCAGAGCCGACTCTTTTTTCTGCATACCACCCTGTCTGTGTGAATGCGTCTGTCTGTGCGTTATTCATGATGTTTGTTGTTCGGTTCTCGGCAGGCGTCCCAGATGGCATCTCTAAAAGTCTTGATTGATGCTCAGTGTCTCTTAATTAAAAAGTTGCTTTCGTTAACGACGGCAGTGCGCAGAGATAGACATGAACACGCTGCGGCTTCAAGACAACCACAGGGGAGGGGGCTAAAAAGCAAAAAATGACAACAACATCAACAGGGGGAGAGGCAGCATCTCAACGGAGGACAAAATAAAAAGACAAGTTGTGTTTGTACGTTCTCTTCTTCTGCATGCTAAGTGGGAAACAAAGCCAAGGGCGTGAAGGAGCCCGCCAGAACGGACGCTTCCCTTCCTCCGTTTAGCATGAAATAAAAAATTTGCAAAGGGGTTTTGAAGTAGTTATGATTTTTTTCCCCCGTTCTACCCTCTAGACAGCTGCTTTGATATCGATCATGATGCCATGCTCTGCAGTGTTTTTAGCCTAATTAGCGGCTCAGCCCTGAGATGTGCAGCAGTGGAGCAGCAGGGCTGCTGAAGACTCGTACTTGTATCTCAAAGTCATGCTTTGCTCGGAGATCTCAGCGGTGAACCCTTCGTCGAGATGGTGTAAGCTCCTCTGAGGAGCGATAGATGTTGAAAGAGTAGGTTTGCTGTGAGACGGGCAGACGGGCCGACCATCTTCTCCAACACTTCATCCAAAATGTAGAGCAAAAGAGATTAGCGGGGAAATGCCTGGCTATTTAAAATGTAGGGGTAATTGGTTCAGAAATGCCACAATTTAAATTCCAGTCATTTGCGTCAGTCTCCAGGATACAGACTGTTAATGTGATTATCAGGAAGATCAAACCTGTGGCTATTCAGAATGTGTCTGGCGGAGAGTTTGTGTCTCTATGTCCTCATGTAAACTTCACCCGCTGGCATCACATTTTAAAATAAAGACATTTTAAAGGTTCCCATTAAAGTATTTCTGCTGAAGTCCGGACTAATCAGACGTACAGTATTGATCTTAACATTTGAAACATCAGGATGCTGATGTCCAGTTGGGTAAAGTGAGGACTGAGTCGCGAAATTTGCACTTAATTAATATAATTGGTTGTTTTCTCAGTCGTATTAATGTTGCCCTTTGCTATGTTTTGTTATACTTGCATGCTTTACACATTAGAGGTGCAAACACTGTGACAAAAGAACACTTTCTACTTTTAGAGTTAATAGACGATGACTGATGTTACTGTGAGTCGCCTTTATCATTGGTGATTCTGACACATGAAGCAAATCTTTATAATTCAAACATAAAGGCTGTTAATGTTTATTTAACTCTTCTTAAGTGGAATCGTTTTTGAAAGTGAGTCTTTTTTTTATTGTATCTAAAGCTGTCTTTACTCAGTATTCTCAGCACATGTAGCAGTCTGATTTTGTTTTTAAGAAGCGCTTTCAACAAGGTTCAAAACAACGGGCTTTACGGAGAACAAAGGGCATAATTACAGATAAAAACAAGAGATGAAAACATGGAAAAGCGAGCGCATTACATGCTGATATGGGACCGGCATTGTGTGAGCGTGTTGTGAAACAGTGTGTTTCCATATCGTTAGTTAGAAAGAGTAGAAACATGATGCCTTTACTACCAAGATTTATTGTTGTAGCTCACTTCAGTCAGCCTTTGGCACTGGGTCAATTAAAGGAGATGTCAGTTATCATAGTAACATATGGAATAATAAGAAAGCTGACACCTCTCAAAGAACAGTGTGTGCTATGTTGCCCTTTCACTCACCTTTTATTCCCTCTTTCCTGCAGACCATTGAGTTTGACGAGGGTGCGGGCGCCGTACTCCGAATCCAGCCTCTCCGAGCGCCACGTGACGAGAACATCTACGAATGTGTTGCTGAGAACAGCGAGGCCGAGATTACTGTCAATGCCAAGCTGTCCATCATCCGAGGTGAGTCCTGCATTATGAAACACTGTGCAGAGGGGTAACTATAAAATAAATCATAAAAGAAGACGTCTGTGAGCTCCTCTGGTTTTTTTTTTATGATAACATCTTGCTTTGAAGTTCTTGAAGTGCGCTTGCCAGTGAGTGAGAGCTGTACTTTGCTTGGAATTTCTGTAGGTAGTGCTTTTAGCATTCTGGTAAGCTTTTGCAATAAAAGCTACTCAGCTGGATCATTTCACATATGTTAGATTTAGTATTATACAAAGATTCTGGTAGAGTCCTACTTCATGTCTGTAACAGCTGTCATATACTACTATATACGCTAAATCAGGTCCATGGATCATCACTAGAGAATATAGGAGAAAATAAGGAGGATTATTTCCTATTGTGCAAACGATCGTCACAATCTAAAATAGTCTCATATTCAACAGACAGTTTATCCAGAATCCATCAATTTGATGGAACTAATCAACTGTCCATTCATGTACGAGCTGACCCTCTATTTTCCTGAGATGAAAACCCACAGGATCCCTGAATGAAAAAGACTGATTGGTCTCCAGCTCACAGCCAGGGCACAGAAGTGGATAGATGTGTCTGAAGACACACATAGACGGATAAAACACCTTTATCATCGACCCTTTATTGTTCGGCTCGTTTAGATTCAGAAAATATCGTATAACCAGCTTGCTCTCAATCCCAACTCGTCAGATACCAACACTTTGTCCTCGCACAGGCAGCCTTCAGTGTGTGTATGAGGCGCACCAGGCTTTGCTTTGACTTAAATGTGAACCTGGCCATGTTAATTGAGTAAATGAGTAATATAAATAGCATGAAAATCCAGTGAGCAGGTGGATGCTGAGGTGGATGGTGAACATGGAAGTTTATTTTGAAAAGCCACTGAGGAAAGACATCGTTCCCGACATGTCCAAAACCGGCGCAAAGAGGTTCCATGTTTGTCGGTATCACACGCACACAGTACCTGACCAGTTGGGATGAGAATGTGTTTGGAGTACCATTCGTTAAGCTCCACCTTTAGAGGTCATGGAGGACGGTATCCTCGGCAAACAAGCATGCGGTCCCACACTCCTGCTTTCTTCTCTCTCGCTCTACCTGTCTCTGTCTGCCTCTTATTCATAGACACACACACACACACCCAATGTCTTCTCTTCTGTTCTCTCCTGCCGCCATCTGCCATGTTTCCAGGGCTGGATGAAGCTGAGCTATTGCTGGCTGGCTGGCAGCACACAAGCTAGGCCTTCCTGGCTGTCAAATCCACAGGCAGTGCGGTGGGGTGGGGTGTTGGACCAGGGATTGGAAGCCTGGCCCAGCATCCTGGGTTAGTTATTGTTAGCAACAACCCCCCACCCCAACCCAACCTTGAAGCATGCTGTTGGGTGCTAGGGGGGGTGTGATTGCCTCAGGTGCCCTTCAAAACTTGATATACATTTGAAATGTAGTACTAAGACCGAGAGAATGCGTTCACATTGTGGCCGTGCTACTCATGCCATTGCCTGGGGTGATGTACGGTGAGTGAGCAGGTAGCAGTTTGGTGCTCTAGTCATGGACACACACTTTCTGCCACTTTTTGTACTATTGCATCCCAAACACCTTGCAGGATCTTGTGTGTAGCTTTCGTATGACATTACAGCACTCAAATAAACCAAACTAACCTATTTATGGAGTGCTGTGAAAATCAAGTCCAGAAACAGTGGGCACACACAGGCAGATTAGAAACTAGAGGTTGAAAACAAGGAGAAAGCTGACCAAATCTTAAACTACAAGCCCAGACATGTGCATGTCAGTGTGTGAAGATGTGTGTAAGAGCACAAACCCAGGCGGTCCACGGGAGCATGAGGAAAATGAAAAGTTATTGGAATCCGCTCGACAAGGTTTCCTCATGAGCCCAAAGGAAGACAGCCTGCTCTCCTGCCCAGGCAAGACCCAGCACTGAGGGGAGGAGAGGGTGTGATGATGGGGAGGTTAAGGTGCAAGATGAGCAGCAGAGGAGGAGAGCAGTAGGTTCTCTCTGTTTTCCATTTTTAATGAGGTCGGGTCCCCCTGCATCAACCCATTAGCAAGGGAGGAAAAATGGAATATATGAGAGAAAAAGAGATATAATTTAATTCACAGCAAATGCATGTGAAGATGGAGAAAGGCGTGTAGGGTGAAGTGAAAATGAGGTTGAAAGTAGAGAGGGAATGCAGTATTGTAGAGATGGAAGTGGAGCAAACTGGAGGAACAAATAGGGAAAAAAATGTGAGAAAACTTGGCCAAAGATGAAGGGAGACAACGGGGGATGTTGCGGACGATTGGCAATGTAGAACAGGTGAGGAGGACAATAGCCGAACATGGGTTCTTGGAACAGGGGCAAAGGATTATGGGATATGGGACAAGGCACAAGGGACACATCCAGAGTAAACAGAATGGTTGTGGTGTGGGATCTGGAGAGGCAGAAAATGGGTCGCCACGATGGGTGACTTGGCCAGAAAGCCATGGCACACATTTGTGAGGAAACACAGCTGGATGCACTCACGCTCCCACTAACTAATAGAATAACATACATTTAAACAAACGTAGCTTGTGCATTAATGTAAAGCTGGCACAGTTACTAACAAAGGGTCATGAAAGTCCCTGAACAGGTGAATGATTATTTCTCAGCAGTGCACATAGACAGGCATGAATATATGCATAGTCACTGTTCAGCACACAGAGAAGTCTGTAGTCCACCAGCTTTTACTGTCTTGGTGTAAACTCATCTGCCATGACAGCATCTGGACTGGAGTTTAAAAGGAAATGAACAACTGAACAGCGTTCACCACACACATACCTCAATGCTTGTCTGCACTGATAAAGATATGCATACATTACAGCAAAGATGTACACATATATGAGGATATGCGTGCATATTATGACTCCAAGCACACACTGCACGTCTTCTTCTACACATAGATCCTTAAACACACATACTTATACGGCATTTATTTATACACAAGACATTACAGACGGGCTGAACTTAAACCTCATCTCCAATGACACAACCCCACCTTCTCTTCTGTTATCTCTGTGTTTGTGTATGTGCACGGGTGTGTGTGTTGGTGGCAATGGCAGTGTGCGTTTAGGATCAACTATGACACCTCCCTGGCTGTTGCTCCACTGCCTCAGCTGAATACCTAAGATGGGGGCCATCTGGCTCCACTAAGACTTGCACACAGTCCTCTGGGAGTCCTTGGAGAGGGACTGACAAGCGTATGAAGCACACTCTTGAGATCTGACTCAACTTGCAGCTTGCTCTGGGTTTTTTGTCATGGGAACATTCTTTTTTTTTGTTTTGAGGATTTTGCCTCTTTTTTTCAGGCAAGTGTTTTAGAGTGTCAAAAGGAAGGCAAAGTTGCCACTGGGATGCTGTCAGCTCATGCTGTTGTGGGGAGATCATGGGGAGTTATCCCGCTCCGTGTGCTTGTGTTTTAGACTGCTGCAGTCTTTAGCCCTGTGATTACTGTTGCAAATAGATTCTCCCATGTGGTATCCCAATGAGCCAAAACTGTGATTGATGAGATTCGGTCTGATATTCAGTTTTTTTTATTATCCTGAAGAAGTTGTAAATATGATGTGTTTATCTGTGTAAAAACCCAGTCTTCAGATCACAGTGAGCCAGAGCTTCTCTCAAGGCAGAAACAATCATGTTGGCTAAGTTAAACCTCAGTGTCAAAGCCATGGAGCTGCAGTTTTTCTCATGAAGTAACAGTCAAGTGCGCTCTGGGCTGTTTGAACCAGCAGGCACCAGACTCTCACCTCTGAGACACATGCACACACGCAGTTCAGCCCTCTGCCCTGGCTGCTAGATAGCAAAACCAGCCATGACCTTTATTTTCAGCCGTGCACCTGTGTGCACACAGTCACGCTCACATCCTGCTTCTTTTCTTTTGCCACCCCCGACCAGGTGGAACTAATCAAACGTACCCTTCTCAGTCTCTCATCACTCTCTCACTCCCTCCAAACCTCTCCAATCATCTGGCTTTCTCTCTGCGTATGCCAAGTTGCAAGTCTGGTTTTTATCCATAGCACTGATTTAGCCCATATATATAGGGTTTTTTTCTCATTAGTTTCATCTCTAACCCATCCTCCTCTTCTTTCCTTGTGAAAGCATCTTGTTTAAATCACTGTGTTCTCAGTAGAGCAGGTAGAGTTGAAACGGGTAAATATCAGATCGGTAACAGATACATCTAGAAGTAATGCCTGCCAGGGTGAACGCAGTCAATATAAATGTTTCTCCGACCAGACTCTGATCTCACTTGTCAGTTTATAATTGTTGGCAAAGAGATAATAGAACCATTTCTACTTTCATTCAACCATGTCAAGCCATGAAATCAAAAAACAGAACAATTTCCCTCGTTATGCACCGGTGACAGCCATGGTTCAGGCTTAATGTTGTCTGCCTGTTTATGTGCCTTGTTATCTCACAAAAACCTTGAGAGAATCCTCCTGACTCAGTTATGAACTAGTTAGATTTTGGTGTTCAAAGGTCAAAAGGCTAGAGAGACATGTCAACGCATGGGTCGAGATTAGGCACCAGCTCTGAAATGGCCCTTGAACTCCTTTGTTCAAAAAGGGGTAATAGTGAATTCACAAAACACAAGCTCAAGATTTCATCCTCTAATTATAACAAAATTTCACACAAATGTGTATTGAATTAAAATGATGAATTACATTTTATATAAAATATGTCAAAGGGCAACTTAACTGTCACATCATAATGTTTTACAAAAGATCTTTTCTGGCATTCATTTAGTATTTCAGGAACTCAGGAACAGAATAGGAGATTGGGATCATATTTCACATTAGGTTTGATATGAATCAGTATGAAGCATCCATGGTAGAATTTGTAGCTTCTTTGCAGCAGTTGTCTACTGACATGGCAGACATGGATTTAAACACTAACTCAATGGGTTTGTGGAGGCATACAGCCACGCGGAGGTAATTCTAGTTTATTATGTTAATTGTTCAGGCTTTTGTGTTCTTGCTACACGTGGATTCAGCTCAACACAAGCTGCATGTGCCGTTTCATTTGCTGGTTTTAAATTGACTGTGAACTCCACCCATCTGCCACACTGTGCCGGTCAGGTTCAAGAACGCACCCACTATTACCCAGAGGGGAGTTGGGGCGTAGCGTGCCGACTGTTTGATCAGGCTGTCTGCTAATTGGCCGCTCTCTTGTGAAGGAGCAGGTAATGGTGAATTTTAATGGGATTCTGGATCCCGATACATGAACAGTCTGTGCAGAGATCAAGCCCAGTGAATTCTTTTTATGGGAGAAGGGTTGAGAAAGAAGGGTGAAATGGGGGTGGGAGGCACACAGAGGTGTAATGATGAGAATGGGGAGAAGAAAGTGAGCGGCAGCAAGAGGGAAGGAGAACCGGAGTGAAAAGTTAAAGGGATGGAGACCAATCAACCTTTCAACTAGTCGTGGCTCCGGGCCAGGCCTTAAGACATTCTATTTCCTGTCTTCACCTTTGCTTTCTGCTCTCCATCTACCTTTTTCTGTCTCTCTTACACAATATCTCTACCATTATGTTCCAGGCTCTCTCCCCTCTATCTCTCTCTTGCACACGCTTTCCTGTCTCTACCAATCTTCTGTCTTTGTATTTCAATGGGTTCTGTGTGTGACAGAGTGAAAGTACAGCCGAGGGGGGCGATGTGTGTAATTACTGGTGTGTGTGCGTGTGTGATGCAGCCATTATCAGGTTGATTTTAAGCAAACTGCAGCAAAATACAATAGTAACTCAGATCTGTTTCTTTAAGCTATGCTGGAACACCTATAGTTAAATTTCAAATTTACAGAACTGCAGAGCATCCTACACACTCGGCAGATGTTTCTAGTCCTAAATTTGTCCTTTTAAAGACTTTTTTTTACCCAAAAATGAAATGAAATGAAATGCTTTTGCTGTACTGCTGTACTTTGAAATACTTGAACCTCAGCTATAATGAGCAATACTAAGGAGAAGATATATAGAGGAGGCGGGAAATTAAGGTTACAGATTAGCCTCACATTACATTAGGGTTAGGACATTAACTTTTTTGATCTCCACGGTTTTTAGTGTGGGTTTGTTTGCAATCCCAGTTAAGAAAAAGTGAGATTTCAAGCGTGCGTGTGATGCAATCCGATTTCAAAATTGTTTCAAATTTTAAAAGTCTGAATCCAGGCCAAGACAGAGAGGAAGAGACAGTTCGAGAAAAGAGAGATGATGAGAAGAGAAAACCAGAGAGAAAATTTCTCCTCCTTGCTATTCATTTCATCAGTATTCCCTGTACGTATCCAACAAGCACCAGCACAAACACACAGTCAGTTATGTGGAATATTCCCCTTGAGTCCACTCATGACCCCCTGGGTTTTTGTAACCTCTTAAAACTACATTTTACATTTTCTCACAAACATATGGCTGTCTAAGAGAAAACTTTCCCCTCTTAAAAGTTACTTTTTGCAGATGCGAGTTTTTCTGTATTATACATTTACATTTTTCTTTTGCATTGATTTGTCCGTGGTTTCTCTTTGTAGTGCTAATGTCGTGCTGTTTTGGTGTTGAAGGGTTGAATGCTTATTTTTTTCTGTGCTCATTTCAGGGAAAAAGAGGTGAGTCCAGGGCATCAGACAGGCTGGATGAAAAATTAATAAGACACATAGTGAAACATGAGCAGGTGTGTGTGTGTGCGTGTATGAGACAGTTTCTGATGCGTGTGCAAGTATGCATGGTTGACAGCCGGTGTGTGACAGAGTGTTTGTGGTGTGTTTAAGTCTTCTTGTGTGTGTGTGGGAGAAGAGGAAGGCAGAAAGTTGGAGAAAGAGAGCCAGCAGGCAGGCTGTGACTGCCCTGTAATGAGACAGTGAAGAATACGCTTGGCAGTATCAGCAACAGATCTGGCTGTTCTTCCTCTTCCTGTCCGCCTGCCTCTGAGGTAACCTTTGCCCTCTTCCCCTAGTCTCATACACCTATAGTGAGAACAAGAAAGATAGGGGAAAAATGTAGAAAACAATGGCAGGAAGGTAAGAAGAAAAGAAATACTAGAAGTAGTGTAATGAAGAAGAAGCACAGGGTTGTACAACGTCTTGAAGGTTGGTTCAAGGTTGGGAATATGCTTTAATTTCAATATACTTTAATAAAAAAAAAAAAAAAGGGTTTGGCTGCATTGACTTTCAGCGCAATCTGGTGATGATTTGACCAACCAAAAATCTTCTTATATTTGGAATTAAACCATCCTGTCTTTATGCTGCCTCCTTTGCTCACAGACAAGCTAAGATAGCTAATAGCGAAGTCGATCATCTATTGTTTGTTAGCATTTTTATAAACAGTTTAGATGTGGAAATATAGGCTTAGATAATTAGAAAAGTTTAGCTTCAGGTACCTTGAAAGTGCTTTAAAATGCTTGAATTTTACTTTTAAAAAGCTGTACAAACAAGTAAAATCGTATAGTTTCTATTTCAATCAGGATACACCGCTGAAAAAGAAATAGACAGGGAGGTGCCTACCCGATATTCTGTATCGATATCGGGCCAATATTGGCCAAAACTAACGGATTGGATACCAAAAGAAAAAAAACTGTATAATCCAATCATTAAGCCTGAACTGCTAGATGCTACACTAAACTTTGTGTGACAGCCATAGAGAGAGATTAGCAGCATGTTTGTGAACAGTTTTTTTCGGTATTGTTGTGAGCTCTGTATTCCTTCCTTTAGGGGAGTAGTTTCACAGTTTGAGCATGGTTTGATGGGCAGGTTTAGCAAAGTTGATTCTGACAAATACGTATATACAGATGATTATAACAGCGGTATTTGATGATTACGCTTTGTCAGGACGTCTTTGGCGCTTACACTCTATAGGAAGATTTGTAATGGAAGGGTGCCTGCCCTGAGAAGCTACGAGATGAATCCCCCTATGGAGTCCAGACACTGAAGCTCCTGCTGAGGCTGATATGCTGATGGAATAATGAGCTGAATAATCTAGGACGACTGGGCGGTGATGGGGAGGTGGAGGGGCGTCATAACAGCAACATGAACTACTAAGACGAGAAAGAGAACCATACTTAAAAAGAATCATAAAAAAGAGGATAATAACAGAATAACTGAGACATAGAACTTCAGGCCGAGGCATGTGAAGAGATAGTCTTCCTTACTGAACTTTTGCTATAGCTTCATGCAAAAAAACACAAAACGTCTCCCGAGATTTGTTGAAATGTCGACCTCTTCTTTTGCATCTTGACTGCAGGTGTTTTGCTCGTATCCCCTCTAAAGTTTCCGTTTTTGTCTGCTAGCCAGGACAGCCTTGCTCAAAATGTTCATATTTCTATGCCAGTTGGATGAAAGAGTCCTCAAAATGACACGTACATAAATGCCTGAATAATGGAGTGAAAAGAAATACGGCATGACTCTCTTAACGGAGCCAGAGACCTTGACTTACCTCATCTGACCGACTCCACACTGAGCTACTCTCTCAGTTGTTTTTGCCAACTGCTTATCTCTTGCTCGTCCCTGACAAACAAGTCAATTCTCATTCCCAAGCAGCCCTCATCGCCTCCACCAGTAAATAATGTATTTGTTTAGTGCTGTTAAGATCTACACCCATCGGCGCAGGTTACCTGCTCACAGTGAACCCATTCTTGCATGAGGCACCTGTTATCAGCTAGTCAGTGCAAGCATTATTTTCAAATGCTCTCTGTGCACAATCACAATAACTAGCCTCTCAGTTTGTTTTCTTTTTGCGGTTGTTTTTTGGCTCTTCTTTAAGGAGGATTATGTTTGCAGCAAATTCCTTGTTTTATTCTGTAATGGTGCTTGTGTTAGGATTCTGCTGTTATTGGTGTATAGTCGAGGGCACAAACAACAAATCAATAAGCGGATGTTGACCACATGGACAACACTCATGCCATTTCTCATTGGAGGCTAAGAAGTTTTTTGTTTTTATTCCAAAATAATCCCTTTGCTGTCCTTCAGCGATTTCAGCACTTCCTTTTCACTCCGGAGGATATCTCTCTTCCTACCTTTCACCTTTTCTTCCCCCTACCATACTTCATACCTCCATTTTGGCATTTGTATGCCTGCCAGACTATTGCCAGCCTTCTATCTTTCTCACTCCGTCTTGTAGAAAAAGTTCCCTCCAGAGGAAATTCACTCAGATGAGAGTTTATGGCCTTTGAATCCTTTGATCCTCGAAACCTGTAATGCAATAATCATGTGTGATTGAAGGATGAAGAAGAGGGACACAAGCTGAGTGGTAGCAAGGAAGATAAAGGTGAAAGAGGGAGAGAGAAAAGAGGTGGTGCAGATGGAGCGGGATAAGTGGAAGGAGCTTGCCTCTAGCCAGGGTTGGCTAGCTCCTGAATCTCCGCCATCAATTTCATATAATTCCTGCTCAAGTAGAGCGACCCTGGCCACCCTAGACATCTGGCCACCTTAGACATCTGGCCACAGCCAATATGAGACACCGAGGTAGAGTAAAGGGAGGAAGAAGGGAGATATGAAGGGGCAAGGAGATGGAGAAGGAGGTGCGAGGAGAAGAGGAATTAGGGGTTGGGTGATTGGTTTACTTCTGGCTAGAAAGTTTTGATAACGGATCCTTTGTCGCAGCAGCGAGTTGGCCTGGAGACTAAATTGAAAGATCAGTGTCTCAGAGACTCGATAAGCACTCACAGGGCTGATTGTCTTGGGGATTCAACCTGTGGCAGTGGGAACCCTTGTGTTTCCTGGCATGTCGGGTCATTTTCATAATCTCTTCCTTAATGAGAAACCAAAAGTGCCAAAGCAGAGTATCTTTTTTTCCCCCTTTTTTTCTTCCTATAAAACCACAATATGTGCAGAGCCCCAAATATGAAGATGAGTATCACATTTTATGCATCATGTGTTAAATTTATTACCTTGACCTCCACTCAATCACATAAAAAGTCAACAATTTATTGTTACATGTCCAAAAATATCCAAATCTAAATGTATATAAAATTACACTTTAAATATTTAAATATTTGTTAGATTTCATTAAATTTGCAGCTGTATTTTGGTCCCTTATGATTTTGTGGATGAAAATTTAAGGCTGCTGTTCTGTGTACATGAACATATTCATATTAATGTGCAAGGATCAGGGCAGCTGGACATGGTTTTTACTTGCCCGCAATAGTTTCTGATTAATCTGTTAAGCTAAAAAAACAAAACACTGATAATTATTGCAATATGGAACAGAAGATACACAATTTACACTGTTTGATAAGCATATGGAATACAATAAAATCTTCAATATTAATGCAATAACAATGTGCAGGACTAAAACTATACCATGATAGTGTCGCTGCTCCACACTAAGGCAAGGAATGGGAGACGGGGAGTGGAGGTGGTTCCTGTGGAAACGGTGTGAGTGACGACCTTTGGAGTGGCCCAACTCATGCATAAAGAAGACCAAAGGGATGTAGCCTGGACCACCAGATTCATGCATATACATGAGCCCCCAGCCCAGGTGACTGAAGTCGTACAACGCGGAGGTCGTGCTGGGGCCCTGCAGGATAGGCAGAGTTGACTTATAGTCCTGCATGCTTCACAAGTGCTGCTCAGACGCTTCCGGGATAGAAAGCAGGATGGAGGGATAGTATAAGTGTATTAAGCCTCAAACTAGGTATGCAACACAATCCATACCCCCCTCCCACCTAAAAAAAAGACTTAAAACTCATTAAAAAATGTTATTGTGTGAAAATGGGGGCTCCAAATGGACTATTATTTAGATTTTTACAATCAATCTCTATTTACAACCCCTCTTGTCCTCTCCCCTATGATCTGTGAAAATTAGTCACATTTTCGTCAGTTTGTTTGTTGTTTCAGCAGAGTCATTAATGGCTTCCCGGTTGCACTAATTAGCAGATAATTTAATGTATTTTAAAGGATCTGGTTCGTGCAAACACTTTATTTTTGGCAAAATATTGAGAGAAATGAAATAAGAAAGAAGTGATTTGGATTAAATATTGCTATTTTAAGCTTAGATGTATTTGTTTTTTCCCAGATTAAAGTGTTTGTCACACATGATTTGTTCATGGACCATCATAAATTTAAAAACTCCAGCAATATTTTCAGTTTTTATTCAGTTCCTCACTATGATAAACGGTGTCAATTTTGAAATATTTAAAAGAAAACATGTCTTTCAAAGCCTCCGGCGGGCTGTGGGGTTCAGAGGGTTTATTACATGAATATTGTCAGAGCATTGCAGTTCTAAGTGAGATGTAAGGTGAAGTTATTAGAGTGGCGAACAGAGAACAAGAAGGAAATAGCAGTCAGAGAGAGGCCAGGTGGAAGATGCTATCCAGGACTTCTTCATGATTACAAAGCTTGTGTTCTGGAGTGCAGCCCAGATCCTACTGGATTTAACCGCAGCTGCTCATACTTAAAGAACATTGTGCTCTTTGGCCCTTAAAGGGCAACACCACTTCCAACATGTGTTGCTCTAGCCTCTGTCTTTCCCTTCTGCTCAAAAAATAACTCAAACACACATTTTCTGTCACATCCTTCCACTGAAGTTCAGTTTAATCATCATCATTGGGTTGGGGGAAATAGTTTTTTGTTTTGATTTGGTACTCACCAATTCCTCTGTCAAATACTGCTTTACGGTAGGAAATGGAGGTGAAATTGTCCACTTTTCCTGCTAACAGTCGTGCTTGCTACCTAGCTTATCAGCATACCCACAACCTCCCCTTCTTGTCTTCTTTTTGAGTGACTTTTATCCAGCACTCCACCTGTT
>CAFUXE010000008.1:483872-510662 GCA_903364295.1 Serranus cabrilla | reverse complement strand
ACACTTTCTCATCAATGTCACCATTAATTAGGTATGACATACAGTTATGCTGCCTACTTACATCGTCTGACAGGATCCAAGCCACTTTAGTTATTTTAAAAAAAAGTTCTGTTGAATCAGTTGGGAAGTTTTGGCTCTCATGTAGCTCCCACTGCAGGGGAAACATCCCTTAAGGTAACATGTCTCGCAACAACACATTGATAACACGTTTCATTTTGGGAAGTGATAATTAAATGTGAAAAGTATAACACTTCAGAAGAACATGCATGTATGGTGATACATAATAATCAGTTAAGTTCAGTTTGATTGACACTATCAGAGGTATTCTTTTATTATTGAGGTTCAGTCGGACCGCATTATACTGAAAGGTGTTTCTAATATTTGGCCACCACATTTACATAAATGAGAGGGGCAGAATAGTAGAAACACTTTTTAATATTATACACAGCAATACAACACTATCCGCCACTTTTAATAATAATCATAAAGTAAAACTATTAACCTTCTGACAAAAAAAAGAAAAAACCAAGGGTGCAACAATACATTGATATAGATCGATATATCGATTCATCTGTGAATACATTTTTTGTAATTTAAATATCTGAAAGAGCTCAGAATTAAAATGGTAAAATCATATTTTAGTTGCTTGTTGTGAGTCGATATAAATCCAACAGGTTGTGTTAAAACGCCATGTGATATCGTCTTGATCTAGAAAGTCAAAGTGAAAAAAATAAGATTGTGCTGGAATAATTGATACCAACATGGTATTGTAAGCATTTTCTTCAGTGGTTTATACAGGAAGAATAAAAAGTCAAAAGAGTTATATTGGATTACATTCCATTGTACAGATGTAACTGTGAAGTGGTCACTCAGTGTATATTTGTAAACCTTTAAACCTTGAACATACTGTATCTGTTACTATGGCTGCTTTGAAGTAAGATGTAGATAAGTGACATTCTTGGATAGATTTCCAGAGTGATTTTCATGAAAAACCAACCTTGACGGCAACACTTTAAGAGTATGCATGAAAGAGGCTATATATATACCTCCAGGAGAATAAAGCGGAGCTCTGGTTGTGATTGATTGAGCTGGCTTACATCACATTATACAACTCTTAAATCCCTCACAATTAAACAACAGAAGTCCATTTTGAGAGGCTTGTTCAGCAGCAGTGCCACCCACACTGTGTGATAAACCGACATCAGGTTTCAAGGTGCCCACTGCGCCTCCACACACAGTCCCACCCCCCCAAACACATATGCATGCATACTTAAAGAAACACACACACTCAAAGCCACCCACCGCTAAACCAGACCTGACTGGTTGACGTTTCTCTACGGCGAGGCATTTCCTTTAATGGCCCCGGTCTCATCCCCTGTCTCCCCTGGAGTTCGCCTGTCTTACCCCAGACGCCTCAGGAGCCTGACAAGACAGCAGAGAGAGGGAGAGAGGGAACTCGATAAACTTCCACCGGTTGAGACGGATAAACAGAATTTTCTTCTCCCTTTTATGTTTTTTTTCTTCCTCCACCTCTTCTCCTCACCAGCAGGGGATCTTTGGAGCTGTCCTAGACAATTACTCCTCTTTCTTGTCTGCGCCGTGTCTATCACGGTGGCTCACCACATCAGGGAAACAGCCTGTATTGTATGTTTTTCTATCAAAGGCTGGACCCTGGCTTCCAGCATTTAAAATTCTAGATAAAGCATGGCAGTTATCAGGAAGCCTTCTGAGCAGGTGAAATACATGGGTTTAGGAATGAAAATAACTGACAAAAACAATGATGAAAAGCTTTCTGTCTATTTATTCATAAGTTTTTATCTTTATTTTTGATTCAAGAAATAATTAGGCAATTAAGGCATTCTTTGCTTCATCAAAGTAGCCCAAAAGCGACACATCACAACTCACATAAGGTAAATATAACACAATGATCATAAAAAATACCTTTCTGTGAGATATCCCAGATTCACCAGTTTTTTTGTGTGAGTTTTTTAATGGCTACCTCCACCACAGCCATGTCAATGGCACTCTGTGCAGACAGTGGAGTGGTAGCTCAGGCCAGTTTCCTTGTCTTAATAGGCAGGTACGTTGAAATATAATATTTACTACCAGATCACAGCAGCAGCAGTGTGTTTATTTGAAAATGTATCACCCAAGTGCTGTGAGTTTATAGGTACTGGCTCTTTAAATCTTAAAGAATGATAATTATAAATAAAAACTCCAGTAGCAAGCAATTATTCAATTCAAGATATGATTAGTAATTTTATTTCATATAAAAAAAATATAAGCTATTCACATACTACACACAAAAACATAAAAATGCATTAACAATTCATTCAAAGTTCAATTCATTTGAAAAGGCGTATGTTCTCAAAATAGGGCAACCTGAGTCCTTTCTCTGCCCATAATGGACAGGAAATGATGTCCTACCATTACGCTGCTCGGCCTGAGGGTAAACTGATGTTTCCTGCCTCGTGCGCTCTACAAACAAGCTTTTCTTTGCTCGGTTTGGTTCCTGGTACTTGCCGTCAATTCCTCTCTTCTTCTGATTTCATCTTTGACAAAACCGTGGTCATAGTTTCTGCCTGTGATGGCTGCTGCCATTTTCCTTTCACCTCTTGGCTGCAATCACTGTCTTTCTTTGGCAAACTAGCTGTCTACTCTCTGTTTAGCTGTGTGCTGATGATAGCTCTATGAATGTGGCCGAATATGGGGCTGTGTTTTGAATTGGAGGTGGTGTGGAAAGTGTTTGCGAACCACCAGACAGTCAGTTTGAATACCAGAATAATGTTCTAGTCACACACATATTCACACATTTAAAATAAAGGGTTAAACTGCAAGAGTCATGCATTTCATCTGCATATACAGCACATATACATTCTAAAACATGCATATATTTCTGAGAAAAATAGTCCAGAATGGATTTTTTTTTATTATTCTCTCTCCGCCTCAGAGACCTACCGGGCATAGAGTCAACCAACAGTTACCTTGAATTCTAAAATAAACTGTGAAATGCATATAAAATTCAACAACAAAAATAAAGCAAAAAGATGGTTCACCCTGAGGGGTCTTTATATGCTCACAAAGCTGACCCAACAAACTCATTTTGCGGCGCAATAAGCAAACTTCTGCCTCACTTTCAATGTCCCTCCCACTTTTTTTCAGTCTTTCTGTCTGTCTCTTCCTTTGTCACTCTTTCCTCTGGTCTTTCTGACTTTTTCTCGGGTTGTATTTCGGAGATTTGGATGTAAATGTTGCCCTTGGTGGCTAGATGTGCTAGGTGTGAAGAATACCAATGGGACATCAGACGTCTTTCTGGGAACAGAGCAGGGGGGTAGAGGTTGAGTGCTCGCTGTATAATAACCATTATTCAGCTGAGATGGCTATCCAGAGAGGGCTATCGGTGCCGGGGCCAGAGACACTGTGATTAGATTTCCCCAGTGTTGCTATTCTTCTTTGTCCCTGGTCCTTTCTGTGTCACTGTTCCCTTGTCTTCTTTTGTATATTCCTCAAACAATTCAACAGGAATCTCAGCGGTTAAAGGTTTCAGGGGAATGTGATGGAAAGATGCATTCAAGATAGGACAATTATAGATATGTCTTTAACTTCTATTCAGTTTGGTTTGAGAATATACATTTTCCTGCATTGCCATCTGTCAACAGACAAGAAAGCTGCTAAGTGAAACAGACTAGTGTGCTGTTTGTATGGAATAAAGCTCACACCTGGTTTCACACATTTTTTTTTAATAGCTGGTGGCTTTAAGGTGCTCACAGCACAACCGAGTGCAAAAACAGATTGTTCTATTTCACAACTTAAAGAATACAATCTGGTCTTGGATGTACTCTGAGTGAGTAAACATGCGGACTACTTGATTCTTAGTAGACAAGCATATATGGTAATTGGAATGAGAAGCATTTAAACTATGTTATCCATATGTGATTTATGAGGGAATCTTGTAGACTCGACTGTTATGATGGCTAGGGCCTGAACCATATGGGATATTTGAGACTAATTCCAAGTTTGGAGGGACGAAATTCTATTTTTTACCAGTATGGCAGTCTGCCAAAATACCATTTTCTTCTGTGCACCAGTTTTTGAGCTCATAAGATCTGCTTAAAGTTTCTTAAAGAATTTTTAACATTATTATACATTCTACATGTGTCTATTTCACCATCTTTGGAAAAGTAGTCCCTCTCCTCAAGCATTGTTTTCTGCATCACATGTTCAAAATGAAAAGTTTTCATATCAGTGCATATCAGAAAACATATGCCCATACAGATGGTAACAACATATAAATAAAATAATATCAGCCAGCAGATATATTGTTCTTATTCTGTCCTATGCTTACCACGGACTTGGGCCTTATTCACCTTCTAGTTAGTGCTTTAAATGTGTGCATGTTTCAAGTAAATATAGTAGCACTTGTAGATATAAACACCCAAAGACCATTCATGCATGCATCCTAGAAAGTAGACCTTCAGAAATACGCTTGTACCCCAGTTGTACTACAGAACATCCCTCTTAACACAAGCACTCTTCTCTTTTCTCTGACCTTCCTGTTTGATGTGAACAGTTCTGTCTGTGTTGTAGTCGCAGATGAACCTGCATTGTCTATGGGGCGGCCCATTAGTTAAACATCTATTTATATTGGTTTGAAAGAGAGCGTGCAGTATTCTTCTTCCTCTCCCACTATATTTATCTTCCTCTCTTTCTGCAGCTTCTAATCTTTACCTCTCTATCCTTTTCTCTCTTGCTCTTCCTTTGCCTCGCTCTCACCCCGTCTCTCCCCTCTGTGGTATTAATGCACAGACCTGCTTAAAGCCTGTGTCTCTATGCTGTGGCGCTGGGTAATCAGTTAACCTGATTACGCTGCTGATGAAATTAAATCATTTCAGTAAGTGAAAATAATAATATGAGTAATGGGTGCGGGGGACGGTGGAGCACCCCACGGCATTTGCTGCACTCCCAGCCAGTCGGGTTTTACCTCTCTGCCTTTCTCTCTCGCTGTAGCTCTCTCCTCTGCGTGAGATAATTGATGGCTCCGAAGTAGCACCTTTAAAGCCACTGTGTCAGAGATTTTGACATCAGATAAAAATAGATGACGTGCAGTATAATAAGATAAAGATCCTGACCAACGCTCAGGACTAATGCTATGGTTAATGACTCAGTTGCAGGTTTTATTCTTTGTGTCAGTCAATGGGTGAACAAAGGCCCCAGAGGTAAGTGCTCATTGAGTAGGGAACAGGTTGGAGGTACAATTGTTTTCCTAAAAGTAGATCGTATGATGGTTTTTGCAAAAGATGGTGAATATCCGGTAATTATGCTGCTTTATACTGGATAAAGCCTAGTAGGCATAGTAAGCACGGAATTGCGAGGTCATACTTTTCACCAGGACCACTCATGTATAAGTATACTGAATGTTGGAAAATGTGAAAGTGCCCATTAAATGACATATTTATCCACAAAGACCTTTTCTATAGAGCTGTGGGACTATGCGTGCATTTGCGACCTTTTTTCTAAAAAAGAGCTTTTGGTTTGGTAGCAGTGAATCACTGGGAATGGGATTAGTCAGGAAAGTTAAATGAATCTAAAGGACGGACCTTTTAAGAGGGCCACACTTGGCATGATAGAAAGCAGAACGCAACAGCAGGCATGAGTCTGCAGATTAACAGCCGGGCAGTGGCTAAGCTAACCAGAGGCTGATTAAAGGCTTTGCACCTGTCACTTGTGTAATGATATTAAATGGCGAAGCGAAATTAAAGACAATTATGGATAATGATGGCACTCAAGCCAACCCTGAAAAAACCCCAAAGAGAATGACAAAAATCAAAATTGAGGTAAGGTCAACTGGAGCCTGTATGAGGCTTGGCATTGGAGTCATGCTGAGCACGCCAGCTGTTGCATAAACGGTTTGTCATCACAGTAAATCCTGGGGTACCATTCTTTTCTTGTATGACTTGAACGCTTTCCAAACTATTTAGTTTATTTTGTGAGAATAAATGCATTCTTCACTGTGGAAAACATGTTTGTGGATATATAATTTTTACTTGATTAAGTTCAGAGTGGTCCCAGTGGTGTTTTTCAAAGTGCTACAAATCACAGCAGTGTAGAGCTTCCAAAATGCAAAGTGTACGAACACTGACCAATTTCTGAATCAATGGGATGCATCAGAATTGCTTTTGTGGCACTTTAAAAAAACAATGTGGCCCAACAAAGGAGCCGGGTCGCATGCTGGTAAGATTAAGATTGCCTGTTGAAAGGAATATACCTGTGGAGTTTTTTTTCTTTTGTAACCCGATGGTTGAGGCTTATTTTGCAAGATGATTATGAGATAAGACTTAATTAGTTTGTTTGTTTATTTCTGTTCATATTTTAGCTTTAGCATTTAGACTGTGATAAAGAAAAGTGAATGTGAGTGAATGGTTGGGTCTGCAAAGATGGAAAAATAAATTCAAAAGTGATACTTTGACAATTATGGCACAATGAAGGGTGCAGCTGCAGCATGTGTCTCACGGCCCTGTAGTAGGATGATTGCTGGCTTAAGTGACAAAGGTTGCTCCCGGCCAAATAAACAGCGACGTTGTCATTGACCAATAGTGCGCTAGCGCTGATTCTATTTGCCCTGCCAAGATTTGTCATCGCAGAGAACCCCCAGTACACATCATAGAAATGCAATTGCTACGCCATTATGGGTGACTGGCCCTTTGGGAATTCTAGGATACTATCAGCCCATGTCATTGGTTTGCCTTCTCTTCAGAGTGAGCCTGGCTAACCCTGAAGTAACACTCCCTCGATGAGTGATCTATTTATTTTTGCATGGCCGCCTTTATCGACAGAGCCTGTAAGCTTCGGGGGGAAAAGATGGTATCAGATTCTATTCCTGGGGAAGTAAGCAACCAGCATACACGCCATTTATTCAGGAACGGCTGCCGGTGCTGTATCAGGTCAGAGCAGCTGTAACGATAGCATCATCTCTCCATGAATCCACCATCCCTGCTTGTTGTTTACAGCTGTTTTGGTTGGGTTGTTTGTTCACCCACCTTTTCCCTCTCCTCTCGCACTCCTTCAGGCAGACTCCCTCTGTCAATTGCCTAATTTCATTAGTCTCAAATCCACTTACTCTGCTGTATGTTTTCAGCTTCGTTACTGTAGTCTGTGCAGGCCTCTGTCTTCTGTTTTCATACCATGAAAGCAATGTTAATGTGATGCGAAGCACAGATAGGGCTCGGCAACATCAAATACATCAGAAAGCAGACAGGGAACACCCAGAGTGCAGGCCAGACCTACCTTTCACAGACAGAACTAGCTAGAGGGCTACGAGAATGCAGCACCTTTTATGGCATCTTATACATAGATCATTGATGACACACACAAGAGGGAGTTTGTGAGAACATATTGCTTTGACTTGTTCTGAAGTTTCTAAAGTGAAGTGTAGGCTTGCTGTTGCTTTTCTGAGCTTCGGGGGAACTCGGTATAAAGAGATTATACAGGGGGGATCATTAATAATCGATGGAGAGGATACAGCACAGAGCCTAAAACAGTGTAAACGTCTGTACTTCTCTGAGCCAAGCAGTGAAATATTCATTGTGCTCTGTTGATGTCAGCCTAAGTTAGTAACCTGTCTGGACTTAGTTTTGAGGCCTTTTGGTTCTTCCTGCTGTTCTCCCATATGTCATTTAGTTTCCACGATTCAATATTTCAAAATGTGAACACAATCCAATGAACTCCTCTCCATACAGACCCAGTGCATAGAACAACACATACAATCAATTATTAATCATATCATGGATATTGCGGTCCTTTTAATATGAAAAATATAACTGGCATGACTCAAAAATTAAGATTTTTATTTCTATCATGACGTCATCGTTCAGTCTTATTTGTATAAAATGTACTATGGAATTCATGTCCATTAAAGGCAGACGGACCAACCCTGCTTTTACATTATGCCACTCACAAACTCAATTTACTGTGTCCCAATTTCCTTTAATTTAGTGCTCGGCGGGTGTCAGCTGCACCCCCATGATGTCTGCAGAGTGGACATGAGGTCACTGGCTCTCCGGATGAACAGTGACCCCCGCTGTGCCACTGGCCAGCATCTTAGTCAGTCAATCTCCTCTGAGTTGCGATGTGTCCCTGGGCTTTTGATGCATATTACAGCTCAGGGTGCTTTCCCCCTCGGCTCTCATCATCTGAGAATGAGTCACGGATGTGGCTCCAGTCGGGGCAGATGTCAAGTGACTTGACCCATGGGACTAATTGCCCCAAGAGATCAGGAATTCTGCATTAGGAGAACAATGACCACAGAGCACACTGCACTGTCAACTCTTAACGGTGAAGTAATTGCTCAATCATGGCGTGGAGTATTAGCTGCAAGGATTTGACAACCTTTGCTGGCCGGTGTCATGGTTTTTGAAGAAGTGTAACAATATTGACAGGCTTAAATCTTCGCCTTTTACACAACCCTTGCACCTTTAAGGCCAGAGTGAAATCTAACCGATTGGTTTTCAGTCCTGGACTGTTGGCGGTTATTATGTGTCTGAACCAAGTGGTGATTTTGCAGAGCTCTGTGCAATCTCAAATTGACTTTTGTGTCTTTTATTTTACTGAACATGGGGGAACTAGATTGTGAAATCACCGGGATTACAAGGCTTTTATTCTATTACTGGTATCACTCTATCTCTGATCTTCTATTTGCACCAAAAGCCATTCATTTGCTGTTTATTATACTGAGAACATGTGCAGGGAGTCAGTGTCTTCCTTGAGGCCATTTGATTAAGACAGATGGTTCATAATGGACAGGCTAGCTGGTGGTGGGAATGCCGTGTCTGGCCACAGGACGGTTTCTCTAACCATCAGAATGCTAAGCCATTTTCTGAGAAAGAGGAAGTCAGAGAAAGCACAATGGTTGCTTTCCCTAGTCGTCATTCTTAAACCTCTCTGATGCCTCAGCGCAGCCCTCTGGGAGAGCCTGGTTCTTAATGAAATGCAGTTTATTCAAGTCTTATCTCCTCAAATGGTTTATTAATTTATCTGGCTACAGTAGATGGCTGGCTATAATCTCACATTCCAAAGGTGCATTTGTCTCAGTGGTCAAGGGTAAATTGGGATTAGAAAGTCCTCTGAGATAAAGCACAATGTTGAATACAAATAGATAATTAGGCTCTGTAGTCAGCCTGTTTGGTTTTATACTTTTGAGGGAATTTGAGAATGAGATTGGATGATTTCAAGGTATTAACCCATGTATTAATTACTGAAAATAGTAAAGTAAGTACAGTTATGTACACATAATGCTTTGTTAATGCAACCATTTACTTTCTCACTTTTATTTTCTCTTAGTTTTATTTCATATTTTATTACATATGAACATTTATTACATGGTATTGCAAATTAGTAATGGCAGTTTTTATGCTTATTTAAATTTTTTCAAGTCCTTCCATGTTGCAGTTAAAAATACAATTCCAAGGATCTTATACAAAAAGTCACTGTAGTATAATTTACTTTATCATTATTTTGGGAAACCACTGTTCTCAGTTCTAGTGGAGATGGGTTCAAGCTACTAAGTCATAAAAGTGTGCACGCCACAGGCCTCAAACTTGTTCTTTCCTTGTTCTTCTCACAGAGGACCTGCTCCCACCAGGCTTCCCTAACATTGACATGGGCCCTCAGCTCAAAGTGGTGGAGCGCACTCGAACAGCCACCATGCTCTGTGCCGCCAGTGGCAACCCTGACCCAGAAATCACCTGGTACAAAGACTTCCTGCCCATTGACCCCAGTGCAAGTAATGGGCGAATCAAACAGCTACGCTCAGGTAAGGAAAGCCCACACATAATGTTTCTGTCTTTTTCCCTTTCATGAACTTGAGAACGTGTTTGATTTCAAGACAATTTGTTGTTAAAATGGCTGTTTTGCAACTAATGTGGCTTCATTCTTATTCCCAAAAATGTTAGATATTGTGACACGTGTAATTAAGAATACTTTTGCTTTACAACTTATTTATATTTCCAGCTTCGGAAACACGTGTTTGGTAAGGAAGTTACTGTAACACGCTCTGAAACATCGCTTCAAAAGAAAACCTTTTCGTGGACCTACAATAAGGAACTATAGATAAAACATAAGAAGCTAGTATAAAGGTCAAGTTTTATAGCCGTCAGTCTCTGACCGATCGTCTTCCAGAAAATGACAAATTAGGTTTAAGAGTGGGACATTACTGAATGAGGTCAAATGATTCACAACATCCCAGAAGTGTGTCATAGTAGACAATGAGAGCAAGGTCCATGTTCTACTGACACAACTCAGTGATATGTTGTCTTGTTCCCATTGATTAAACCCCACTGAGAGGCCCAGTAAGGCAAAGTCTAATTATATTGCTAATTAAGTGCAGGCCCTGGAGTGGCCTCGGGCAATAAGGGGTAGATATTTTAGGTCGATGATTTGTCACCATTCGCAAAAATCCAATGACTCCTATTTGATTTGTTGCTGCAAACGTAAATCAGTGTAGACACCACTAAATAAAGAGTCTGTTGCCGCGGAGTCCATGCCCCAGTTGTGGCCCTCATGAGCTGTACACTCAGAAGAATCAATTTGTAATCTCATTATTTATGTGTTGCCAAGTCCACAGCTCCCTAAGATGCTTTTTAATTTTAGATGTTTCATATTTAGCTTACTTGGACACGGTTTTAAAGGTAGACGTTTGACTTTTTCAGATATTAAAGCAAAACCTGCTTTCGAAATATGTGTCTATTTGTTCTTTATGGGATGATGTACAACCTACGGACAAATCGGCCCAAGGATATCCTCTGGGGATGCTAGGTTGTCCTTAGGTGCTCTGGAGAAGGCTGTCAGACAGTGCTTTTGACTCTAGTTTAAGGAAAAAATAGTCTGCGCAGGGTACTCTTAGGAAGAGAGCTTTAATGTAAATGTTTTCACCTTCATACTTTCACGCTCATCTTCTTGCACTGCCAGCCTTCTCTGAAGCAATTTAGGCCTTTAGCCTTAAAGGTGCACTGTGGTGGTGTCTTGTAAAGGAACCAGAGTTGTTAATGTTAAGTGTTTCTCACCAAAGTGTATCCTTGAGGTCCAACCAACAAGTCAGAGCATTTGCTTTACCATAACATAAAAGAATATTTTTGTATTTGAATTTTTGCTATACTCACTACTATTGGTCAAAAGCTCCACGGGGTAACTTTATATGCTCAGATAGTGGAAAATTCACCAAAATGAAGGCTTTAAAATATATTCAAGATTTCTCCAGAATTGGATATATAACTTAGAGCTTCAGGTTTGTTTCCGAGGTACATTTTGCAGCTGGAAAGCCTTTCTGCTCCACCAGAAAGTTCTTAGGTTGTTAATAATCATATGGAAAGCCACGTCTGCTCTAAAAACGGGATTACCTGTTTGGTTTTGTGAGTTTTGAGTCTCTATGAGGGAGCAATAAATCCAGCTTCCTGTCTGTTGTCTGACCTCTGTATCATCTGTCTTTATCTGTTTTCATGATTTTGTCAAATGTCTTTGTTTGTTCTCTCTAACTGAAACAGACCGATGTTTGGTTGTCTTTCTCTTTATGTGTTTTGTCTGTTATTGTGTCTGAAACTCAGATGTGTCTCACATCGCAGAGTCTTCAACACGTTTCATTTGGCTTTGACCCATAACACAAGATAAACTCTAAAAAAAATTAATAAACCAACCAATAAAATACAATTGAAAAATAAGACAAAATTTTCCAATTGACACCAAAATGTGTTTTTTCACAAAAATGTCTCTTATTAGAATTATAAATGACATAAAACATGACATAAAAAAAACTCTCCTTCCATGGTATCTGATGGTACAACTGTTTTTTAAAAAAACCCAACTAAACTGTAGTCTTTTTAATTCTTCACTTAAACCTTAACCTAAAATGAACTATGTTGTTCTTCCCTTTTTTCTATTTACTTTCCTCTTGCATTGTCATTTTCAGAAACCTTTGGTAAGTGTCTTTGCAAAGCCCAGAAAGCCCACCCACTCTCCTTGAAGCAGATGGCATATTTAAACTACTTTCCAAAATGCATGCATCCCCTGCTTTCCCCTCACCCTTGTCCTCTTTTGCCACTCGTTCCCTATGTTCTGTTTCTATTTATGCTAAACTTTTACTATTGTTTCGCCCACACTCCTCCTGCCTACTTTATCCTCTTTCACCCCCCCTACACTGGAACTTAAAAAGGCAAATTAAGGACAAGCAGCAGCACGAGTTGGGGAGGTGGTTACAGAAAGTATCACAGTCCACCTTAAAGCAGCACAGTTTTTATTTATATGGGGAAGACTCGCTGAGCAAGTCTTTTGAGGCAGCATCCTGCTTCCTTTTAATGCTAATATACATTAAGAGACTTGTAATGCTCAGTTTAACCACCTTTTCTGCACTGACTTTACTGGACTATTTGACGTCATAAGTACTGTGTGCAAGGTTACCTTGGAAGTAGCTGTTGCCTTATGTACTTTCCCCTGACCATATTATCCAGATTTTACACCGCTGATGCCTCCTGTCATGTCTAGTTCTTTCTCTCTGCTGTGTTGCGAGACAGCAGGCTTTGAGGAAATAATTGGACTCTGCTTGAATCCAAGACAATTATTCCTGTGCAGTCATAGCCTACAGTATTTTTGTTTTCTTGGTGAGACATACTAAACTCTTTCTTTCACTTCCACACGGTTGTATTATACTGAGGTGTAAACAGTCAAACTTCAGTTATCACAATAATAGCTCCACAGCCCAAAAATAACCTTGGAAAGTGCAGCGAGTCCTGAAAGGGGCTGAAAGAATCTTGAGTTCTTTCCAGGTGAAGGTCACTGCAGGACCGTTGTACGGCTGAACCCTCCAATCCCACACATGGGCTGGGTCGACCCTCTGGTCTTGGCCAAATATTTTCTCAAGAGAGCGTTTTCTTCTCCTGCCAATTTGGCCCACATCCCCACTGGCTTACAAATCTCCAGCTTAGGCTCTATTGCCCATGCTAGAGGGCGAGGGCTCAAATGACAGTTACATTTGGCCACATTTTATACTCCTCCTGACTTTTTGAACTACTTGCAAAAATATACGCAGCCATTTTAAGCTGGGTATATTTTACTAACAGGTCAAGCTATTTGTGTATGTAGGAGGGTAGAAAGGAAATTACTTTCCCTTGTTTCAATAGCAAGACTCTCAAAAGGTAATGTTAGCTCTTGCCTTTTTTTTCTGTAGCGCTTTTGCTGGAAAGCTCATTCAGCAGCCAGGCAGGATTTATGCTGATGAGAAAAAGGCCTGCATGCTTAAGCCCACCCGGTTGCCATCTTCTCTTGTGTTCACTTTGAGTAGCCATCTTGGGTCTTCAAGATTCAACATTTCAATTTTTTTCAGCAATAAATACCCTTCCGGAAAGTTTTCGTGGTGGTCTTTGAATGGGTATTTTCAGCTTTTTTTGTTGATCAGATTGCTGTTGACAATCTTTGAGGGCCACCTGTTTGCTCTTTTGCTTCAGGCTCACTCTGAAGCCTCAGGGGGTAACTCTGATGGATGCTTTCCCATAGAGGATGGCAAAATCGAGACTTCTGGGAAGAGACGGGGGAGCAGAGAGAGGAACAGGGGAAGTGGGTTGGAAAACATGAGTTTGAAAACATACTCAGTCTCCAGCTCCTGTAAATGAATCCCCCTACCTTTCTCTTGTGACCTTCACTCTATCTAAAGTTGAAATGTGCATGCTGATCCGACTCTTTCCTGCCTGAAAGAGAAGACAACATTGTAGGGATAATTTTGAATATATATACATTAGAAGAAAGAGCATCCCGTTGTTGTTTGTTAAATAGCTGCCTGGCTGGTTTACTTGTTCTTCATGAGCCAGACCATGCTGTGCTGGCGGGGCAGTGATATTTGCGTCAGGGTCCCCTGAGGAGCTCCTCTAGAGGTGTGGAGGGAGCCTGACATTTCTCCCCAAGTCCCTGTGGCTGCAGACCCCAGGCCCTTGCTGGCCTTGTCAGCCAGAACAGATTAACCAGAGGCCGGAGAGACAGCGAGAGGATCGGGAGGAGTGCATATTCATAAAGATTAAGATCCCTTTTAATATACAGGTTTAAAATCATGACCTGACATTTGATGGCACAGAGATTTATGTGTACTCCGATGTGAATTCATGCCGAGTTCCATTCACTTAATCTGAAATGTGCAAGAAAATGCTCACATTTGTTGGCATCAAAGCTGCTCTGCAGGGAGTGGCCAGGAGCTCTGCAGATGTGGTAACAAGAGCCAAGTTTTCCCTGAAACCTGCTGAGACACCACCAGGATCCCAGACGGGTGTCTGTGTTGAAGAGAAGGTCAGCCAGACGCCCTCTGGAGGGTGGTCAGGCTGTGACACTCAGCCAATCACGCAACCCCATCCGCCTCATACGCAGATGGGCAACATCTCTGGCCAGATTGCCTTTGGCCAGACGACATCCTTCAATGATATTTTTAATATATTGAGAGGGTTGTTTAACTAAACAGCTGGGCTGTTCTGTGGAGCAAATAATGCCACATTTAATAATGCGAGTGGGTCAGCGGCCTGTTGAGGTAGTTTTAGGTCACTGGCACCGTAAGCTGATCAACCCCTGGCTGACCAAAGCTAAGAAGGGGAGCTTATGGCCATTAGGTTGTGTGTCGGTTGTACAGGTGGATTTGCCATTGTAATTGAATACAGGCTGGCCACTCTAGACCCAGTCTGTGTGCGCCAAAGTTTTATTTTTATCCTCCAGTGCTGCTCAATCATTCAAATATTAGAAGTTCCAGCGACCTTGGCGACTCATTTTTCTCTCATTTTGTCTCTATATATTTTTTTCGTGGAACCAGTTCCTTTAAACTGAACAAACCTTCTCTTTATTACTTCCCTCTCTTTTTCTGTCCATCCCTTGTTTCTCAGTTCTTTATAAGGTCCACGTGTGATGGCCTTCTCCTTTACAAACCTGCTTTATTAACCTTAACCTTATCCTAACCTCAACCTAACTTTGACCTTAACCTCACCTAACCTCTAACTAGAAACCCCCTAACCCCCAACTAAAAATCCATCACAGCTAAAGCAAAATAAACCAACAGCTTCTGCAGCCTTTAATCAAACTCTAACTTTTTAACAATGTAACCTTCCCAGAGCCCTATTGTCCTTTGTCTTGTGATTATCTATGATTATGTGGTCTCTCAAATCATTGCGGAAATTATTGTTTTGAATGTTGTTTTGCCTGGTTTTTCAATGACTCTGAACTACCCCTTTGGTAAATCTATCCATTTAGTGCGTAAACAGAATACAAAAGTGCCAAATAGTTGAGAATAAATGTGATTTCTGTTAAATGTTTCTTTAAAAAAATAAAGGGAATTGGTAATGTAATACATTCAATTATCAAATGTCAATCAAAAATTACTGGATGGTTAATGGCAGTGGAGAATGAAGATCCAGTATAATAGAATAAATAAATGCTTCTGTATAAATCCTAATAATATGCATATAATGTAAACAATTATTGACATATTTTAAGATTGATACATAAGCACATTACAACACAGCGTACAGCAACTCTAAAGAATGAAATAAAACCACCTGGGTACATTGCAAACCAGGCAGAACTTCAAACTCAGTGATTGCCTCCTACCTGCTGGTATCACACAGGACGCCTCTGTATGCAGAACTGGAACAACAATCCGATCAGGAAGCATTGAAAATTTCATCCACCTGCCCAGCCGCCCACACCCCTTAATGCACTGTGTAGGATATGGAAATTACTGGCACCACTTAAACTCCAGGTTCTCTTGATTTTATTAGATTTTTTAACTGTGAGAGTTGTTGAGGAGATCAAGAAGCAGATTGGTTGGACATCAGCAGTAATGCGGATGGAGATGACCACGACAAGTGGTGGCTTTGCAATCTATTTCTTCAAAATTCCTACTACACATCCATGGAGTCGGATTGGGAGTATAAACGGAGGGTTTAGAAACAGCGTAAGGAGCTCGGATTGGTCAAGGATGCACAGCTGCTACTCCTTTACTCTGAAGAGCAACCAGTGGAGGTGGTTTGGGCTTCTGATCAGGGTGCCTCCTGAGCGTCTTCCTTTATAAGGGATTGACTGGTAGGAGTCCCCAGGGTATACCCAGAACACAGTGTTTATATTGTATATCTCATCTGGTCTGGGAACGCCTCGGGATCCCCCAGGAGGAGCTGAAAAATGCTGTTGGGTAGAGCGATGTCTGGACTACCTTATTTGGCCCGCTGCCACCTCAAACCCAGCCTCAAATAAGCAACAGAAAACTGGTGCATTTATGGAAAGTATTGTTGCTTTAGCTAGCTGGTAGGATGTCATATTTTGTATGCAACTTGCATGAATGCATGCACACACAGAAGGACCAGGCCTGTAGTGTTAGGCTCAACGGGACGTCCGTACCCTTGACCCTCAGCTCTGTGCCTGCAGGCCATCCATGCTAAGTAGGGCACCTCCCCTAGCTTGGCACCACCCTGCTGGCACTCTCAAGGGATGGCCAAGGGCACGTTCTTGCCATGAGTCATCCGTAGATTTAGTGAGGGAGACTAGAGGGGAGGCAAGAGGGAGGGAGCTGTGGGAAAAACCGAAGCACACAATAAATAAAACAGATGAAGAAAAAGGAATTAGGAAAAACTGTTAGAAAACAAAGGAGAAAAAAAAGCCAGCAGCGGAAGGACAGTTTAATGCTTGGCAGAGAGGAGGTTGAAGTTAAGCAGCCTCCTCCTACCCACACCCAAAGCTCTGCCTTTAAGGGACGCATTTTACATCACAGCAACAACTCGGGCTACGTTAAAAAGCCCACCAGCCACTGACTGGACAAGCTCAATATTTTATTGTCCCTAATGGGACATTTGGCTTGCAGTCAGGCATGTAACACAATACAGACTCACAATAAACAAAGAATAAGGAAACATACAAGTCTCCGTAAAATGAAACAAAAGAAAAAGCCAAGAGATTGAATGACTGGGGAGGAGGGATGAAGCTTGAGGTGAAGAGTCTATCTGTCACAGTTAAGCAGGTTTACGACTTGTAGGATAAATAAGAACTTCAATCTGTTTGATTTAACTTGCTGTTGCCTCAAGGTGCAGCCTGAAATTCTAGTTCAGTGGAGACTCTGTTCCTCCCTCAGCAAGATCGTTCCATACTAATGTAGATACCCGGTAAAAAAAAAAGTGGCGCCGCCAACTTGTTCTACTGACCTTTTATTCAAGGTCAGTTGGCTAGGAAAAAGCTTTTGCCACTGGAGCTATCCATGTCGACTGAAAGTCTTGCTCTGCATTTTCACCTGAAGTTGGAGCCATGATAAAATGCATGCCAAGACCTTGAGGTTCTTCAGGTCTGACGGTGAAGCATTGTGCTTCCTGTCTTCGTATGTCTAAGGCAAGGAAAATAGAAAACCATAAGGCAAGGAGTGTGCCAGTGATATAAAGCTCCTTGTTCCTTGTGATATCAGCAGTAAGAGGCTCTTTTGTCTTTTTTTCTAATAAAAAACCACCCACATCCAAAAGAGATTACCTAATGGTTGGATAATCTAGTTCCAGTGATCCACCTTCCAACCCAAATAACTCCTCTAACTATTACTAACATTAACGCTGAACTAAACTGATGTTGTGTCTTCGTTTTTGTGTCTCCTCCAGAGGGTACCCCGATCCGAGGTAAGATGTTTAACACAGTGAAAAAAAAGGAAAAAAAAAACGTACATTAAACCAGACATAACCGCTCCTAACTCCTAACCCAGCTGACTTAATACTGAGAATGTCATGTGGCTTTCTCCTCTTAAAAAATGACAAACTTTTCTATTTTCCACTAACATTAATATGTCATCTGTGTTTGGGCTCTGTGTACAAACTGTTTTGTGAGCGTGATCATATGTGTTTCTCACTGTCATGCCCCATGTCATCATCCACCTCCGTGGACGTTCTGTGTTTGTGTATGTGTTCCACGTCATCAGTGTCCACTGAGCATTTTGAATGGTGTTTCCAGCTGGTTCTGGTACAGGATTGAGAAGGTTGAAAGCTGAAGGGGCAGGGAGGGTGAGGGTTATTACTGGGCGGCTGTTTGCTTTGTGCCTCTGACATTTAAATTGTTTGGACATGGACATGGGGCTTGAGGGTTGGGGATTGGCGTTGGGAAGTTGTCGGGTGGGCGATGGTGGCTTACTTGTCGACCGGCCAGGCTTTTGAATGCTGTCAACTCAAACACAGTTTTAGGGACCACATTTCTTCTTCTCCGCTTTGATATCCTCCACATCCCTCTGTTCACCACCAGTGCAGGAGCCACATTTTGTATATTAATGCACCCCATCACTTTAATGAGTTCTAGCTGGAGATACTCATGGTATATCAGGGAAAAATCTAGCATAAATTACGTTTGATTAAATTTTCTTCCTCCCCATTACTGTGAAGCACAACAACTTATAAAAGGCAAAAGTGGGGAGGCTGCTGTGTGCAGTGCAACATGTATATCCTTTACCACCAGCAGCTGTCAGAGGATGAACAGGAGGATATCAATGTGGTAAAGGTAGGAGGTAAAGCAGTGCGATGCTGGTAAATTATACGATAGCTTTGTCAAATAGTTTTCCCACTCCTCTTTTTCTTTTTTTTGTCTTTATTTCCCTGGACAATTTAACTTTCACTTGTAATTATCCACCAGGCTTTGCTGCTGAAGCGTTCTCTCCCAGTTGATTCAGTGTGATTGTTGATTTGTGTGTTTGTTGTAAAACGCTTTTGTTCCACAGGCTGAGCAGGTAAGTGAATATCTCAGTTTGCCATGTATGTCCCTGAATTCATGGGGACAAGATAAATGCTTCTAGTTTCACGATTACAGTACGTTACGGCAACGCTGCCGATTCATTTGGCGATAGAGTTCCTGCAGGGAGATTAAGGCTCACCAACCTCGGTCATCTCATACAACCCATACGTGTTTTCACACCTGAGGTTTTAGACTAAATTCAGACCCTTCGCTCTTTTAAAGCCCTCACTCATGACCGCTCCGTAGAGCACCCAGCCCTCCCTCTCCTGCTTTGTCTGAATAAGAAGGTCTCATAAATCATATTGTGGCGAACAAAAGCAAGCCTGACTTATGAACTCTGCATTTGCATAATAAGATAAGCGGACTGAAAAAGGCAGGTTCTCCCCACCACGTTACCGCATGGCGACACTGACTCACTGTCAGGAATATACGCCGCTTATACAGAGAGAAGACGAAGGCTATAGGATGTGGAGATGCAAATGTAATTGAGATCAAGGTGTCTAAGAAGGGCAGAAATGGTTTGTTTGCATAGGTGCAGGTCCACACTAATGCAGACTTTCATTTTTAAAAATGGCTTTCCAAGAACATTTCTCTAGATTAAACATCACTTGTCCTTCTGCTGTCATTTTATGGCACTCCATGTCAAGTCAAGTCAATTTTATTTATATAGCGCCTGTAACAAACCACAAATATGCCTCAAGGGGCTGCACCATTTACACGGTTAGGGGAAAGGACACAAACACACAAATGGAGAGGCACAAGACAACATGCACACAACAGAGTGAGAGACAAAAGGACACACCATCAGCCAGAGAAGAGAGCGAGGTCGCGGGACGGGCAATGGTCCAGCAGAGACGCCTGAGTGAAAAGAGAGAGGACAAGGAGGAGAGAATGAGGGATAAGAGAGAGAAAGCGAGGCACACAGGTTGAATACTCATGTGCTTTTGGGACAACAAACAAACAGAGGGAACGAGATACAGTGGTTTTCAGAAAGTATTCTCTTCAGCAGTGCAAACACGGACTTTAAGTACGAGGCTTAATAGATTCATTGAGACTGAGCCGCCGGAAGGATAACCGTTATAGGTACAAGGCCTGAAGTAATCAAAAAACGAGCAACTAACTGAAAGTTAGGGCAAAAAGATGAGTTTTAAATTTGGATTTAAGGGACAGAACTGAGTTAGACTTCTGATGTGAGCAGGGAGGTGATTCCAGGGGAAGGGTGCCTGAAAGTTGAAAGCCCTGCAGACACAACCTCGAGACACTTTATTTCACATAAGAAAACGCTGTAATACTACTATAGGAAACATACCGTCTTCTTTCAGATTAGTAAGACTTTAACCAGGCTAGAGTTAGGCGTGAGATGCCAAATTATCTACTCGGTAGTTAGCAGAATTTAGAATTTTAACACTTTTTCTAATGTCAACACAAACCATTAGAAAGGTTGTGTTAGCGGTGGATGACTAGAGGCTACGCTACAATATGTATGACATGAACTTAGCAGAGAAAAAGTAACAGAGTAGATGTACAAAAGAAAAAAAGTTGATGTGCGTCACATGAATCCACGTCACAGCTTCCCGTGATAGAGCAGATTCCCAAAATGTAAAACGTGCATTAGTTTTCCATTCGGGGCCACCCAGGTGCTGGCCTTGAGGTAACTGTAGGTAGAAAGGTAGCTGGACTCCCTACCTGCTTCATTACTGATTTCATGCGAGCGTTACAAGCCAGCAGATGGGCGCTGACAACAATGGCGTCACACGTGGGACCCCATGCTGGTGTGATCACAGCATAATGACCTTGGTGTGGTGGCAGAGCGTGCCTGAGTGACAGGACACAGGCAGAAGGGAAGGGAGACGGAGGGATAAGGGCACTTCTATACTTGTGTGTCCAGACTGACTGTCTTCTGTGTGGTGCAACAGAAATCTGTAACTTTCCTGCACGTTGTTGCCTGATCGGATGTTCAGTGATACAACAATAACTGCAGAGTTTGGAGCTATGCTGAAACCAGCTTTAGCAAAACCAGCCAGCCAATGAAGTGGGCTGCTACTGGGCTTCTAATATTTTTACATGATGTGAAAATGATAAAGTAAAAACACAAACACGGTGTGAAATGTGTGAATTCCAGCGGGCTTGCTGCTCTTGCTTAAGGTACTGTACCCTGCACTTTTCCCTGGCCGTCAGTGGGTGTAATTCATGTAGTGGAAAAGGTTATTATTTTGAGTGTCTATCCACTTATCCAGTAAGGTGCTAATTTGGGGTTTTAATTGCACTGTAGTAGAGCTTTAGTGAGCAGTGTTGGGATAAGAGGATGGCGAGGGGAACGACAGGAGAGGAGATGAGAAATGAGAGACTAATGAGAGACATGAACTGAAAATGAGAGATAAAATGATGAAAAGAACAGTGTGCCACCGGCAGGCCTGAGTGGGCTGCGGAAGGAGCAAGAGGGAGGGAAAGAAAGAGTGAGACTTGGCCAGCCATTTTGTTGATCGCCTAAACAAATCAATCAAGGCCCGCTGGAGCACACTAATTGAATTACACAAATGGGACTGGGGGGGTACACATGGCAAAGCTGCTACAAAGCAGCGACGGGGGTGGGTAGACCGCGGCTTCAGGCACTTTCTGAAATTAATCATCCATGCTTGCCCCTCCTTGCTTTTCTTTTATCCCCTCATCTGTCCTTCTGTTTTTCTGTGCTTGTCTGTCTATTCCACTCCTCTCCTACCCCTCTCTGGTTGTTTTCCTCTTTTTCTCTCTGTCTCTCTTTTGCACACTGCTCGTCTCATAAATGAGACTCTCAACCCATCTCTTTCTGTCTCTTTTTTTCTGACTTTCCCTGTCATTACACTTTTGTCATTTTCCTGTCTGCAACAACATGGACAAAAACTAAAACTCGATCCATATATGGGCTTGTCAGTATTGATATTCTCTGAAATTGTTTCCTGCTTGTTTATAGCTACAGAAGTCCTGCAAAGAACTGCTATAGTTGAAATGTAGCAAAACATCTCAGTTTTCCTATTTGGCAACAAAAATATGACATTTTAATGTATTGAAGACTTCTTGCACAAAGTGTCCGCTCTAAACAGCTTCGGTACAAGACTGTCTGTTCCCGAATCTGAATTGGCCTTCAAAAACGTGTATTTGTTGAACTCTGCCCAGGCAGTCTTCTTTGTTATCACACCTTGGCACCTCAACTCTCCTCATCAGATCAGCCTGCGGCATGCAGCGCTGTTAACCAGGGCAGCTGTCACGGCTGGGACAAATGTCCCAGACCCCTGCCCATTACAGCCCTCTTTATCGAATGGATGAAGGCAGGGAACATGCTGCAAGACAGCCAGGAGTGGGGAGCAGCGGAGACTGGAGGCTGTGCGTGTTGGTGAGCAGGGAGGGTCACTTTGACTGAGATGGAGACTAATTGGTCCACATGGAAGTGAAGTCATTATTATCAGGGACTCGACTGTAGCCGCTGTTTTTTTTTTTCTTGTTTTGGATCCTAATGGTGCAGCACACATCATGGAATAAGACAGATAGGGGAAAAAATGGCACCAATCTTTTCTCCTCTGACCCAGAAAAACATGAATTATTACTCAGCAGGGGCAGTATTTGCAGGGTTGGCCTGTAAGTGCAGGTCCAAGGTTCAATACTTAAAACAGCTCACACTCTGTGTCCTTTTTAAGTGTCCTTGAGCAAAATCAAGTTGTACTCACTTAATAATTGCAGGTGACTCTCACAGCTGAAGTTAAATAGTTATAATGTAATGTAATTAAATATGCAGTACTGCTGTACATGTCATATTTATACCCTTGTTTTAGGACTAGAAGCATATTTGGTAACTTCAGCAAACATCCAAAATGGGGCTCCTGCTCTCTATGAGGTTGTATGGATTTCTCCAGCTAAACAGCAAAGATCAGGCTATATCACAGGTAGTGACACCATGGCATCTGACCAATCAGTAAAATAATATAATAATTACTCAATTGACATTGATTTGCAACGTAAAAATTAAACATTTTGAAAAAAGTAATGAAACGAAAAGTCATATACTCCAAAAACACTTCGAAATGTTCAATTTCCAAGTATTTCAATGAGAAAATATGACTATATTATATATACTATATTAAATATTACTTTTCCTAACATGACCCAAACATTAGAAACAGTAAAACATTGTTTTGTTTATATTTTTATGAAAGCTGTACAGCACAAAGATTGTCTCTGGGTCAATTTTGACCAGGAAGTTATAAAATCCCTTCTACACCACAAAAACCACAAAGACTCAAATCCATTTGCAGTTCAAGTGTGTGAAGAATGACAGGATGTGTCTTCATACAATATAGATTTTGGGGTTTAAAATTGAATGTTGCTGCTGTATTTCAGGGGTTGAACAAAGGCACGTCCTTTTTAACCCTTAAGAGAAGGGCGGTGAATGTTACACAAGTGGTTAAACAATTAGTTTACACAGTCAGAGTGGACTGATACCATATAAAGTCAAACGAGCGATGCTTTTTATTGATCATGCGTCTCCTGGCGAGCAGAGTAGTCAACTATCATGAACTCGTCTTTCATGTTTCCTCATGACATCAGGCGAAACCAACTTCTTTGGTAGTTGTGATAAACCTCACAGCTGAGGAGAGAAGACCTGCTATTAGGCCCCATATAGGACTCGCTTCATCAGCAGCACCGTAAATTGCTGTTTGTCGCCAGCCAAGTCTTTATCACTAAATTCCCATTGTGTGAACAGGCTTGGTACGTGGTTTTTATTGTGCTTGCGAAAGATAATTTTCCTCATTTATTTCATTTCTTGTGTTTCCTCTATTCTTGATAAAAGACAAAAAAACGCCAATGGCCACTCGCGCTCTGGTGAGCCACAGGCTGGCAGGGTAGACCGAGTGCAATTATGCAAAACACAGAGAGTGCAGTCATATTAAAAAAAAAGAAGACAAAAGGAAATGGTAGGGAAGAGACACATGCTGGTGACAAGAGTTTTCAAAGGGTGGAGTTTGTTTTGTGTGCACACATGCACGTGCATGCTGCTGCTGGAGATAGGACATCGAAAATGGGTTGTTTGGATTGGGGTGTTAAAAACCCTTCCAGGTCTTTAAATACTCATGTTATCAGGCTGTAAACTGAGTGTCTGTTCACCAGAAGTGAAAGGAATTGAAGTGTACTATCATGGTGTATGGATCATAATAAGCATTAATGCAAATATCCATTTAAATGGGCTTATTTGTGGTTTTTTAAAACAAAACTGGGATAAGAGAAAAGTGAAAATTACAAAGTAGACACAACACATGTAACACCAGCAGGATATTGCATCTCCACTATGTGTGAATGTGACGGGGAGAGATGCATAAAGCCTCTCAAAATAGAATGAAGTTGTGATTTCTCTTTTGCTCTCCATCCATCTCTCCCTCTTACCTTTTCTGTCCCTCTCCTTCAGGGCTTCCTTCATCAAACATTTGCTCACACAGATCTAATTTTATCCAGTGTGTGCAATTAAAATCATCAGTATTTTTACTGCTGTTGTTGTTGTTATTCATTTTTCTATGTTAAGCCAGTTTAAGATAAATAATAATGTTTTTTATGAGGGGGGAAATAATGTCTGGGCTCTTAACAAGAGTCAAACTCAGGGTTTAAATTTTGAGACAGAATAAAAATAGACAAGTTTAACTCGGGAAAATGAGAAATATGATAAATGAATAAGAATAAATCTCCTTTCCTCCTTCTCTGTCAGTGTTCCTCTTCATCTCTTGCTCCCTATGTCTCTCTCCCTCCTATCTCTCCTTCTTGCTTTCCCTCCCTGCCTTTTTCTTCCTCGCTTTTTCCCGACTTCACTCGTTCTCCCTCTCTCTTTGTTCTGCCAGTGGAAGGAGTCTTTATGTGTTCTTCACAGCTCAACTAAATAATAGCTAGAATATGTAATGAAGCCAGTAGGGGCTTGGAAACAAAAGATAAAGCCACCTAGCGAGGAGCCTCCACCAAAGATGGAGAGGAACAGATGAAACTCCCTCCATCCCCTCAAACACTCCTCCATTTCTCTCCTTTTTGCTGTCTCTCTTTTCGCCAGGAGGTGCAATTTGCAGCCGCCAATGTTGGTTTTAATTGGCTCTCAATTAATTTTGTTTGGCTCATTATCTGTCACCCTCTGCATGTTGGTGGTTGTGTTTTGTTGACCTTCAGATGACATTTGTTGAATATTATTTTCAGATAGAGACATTTGTATTTGTTGGATCTGCAGACCTTCAGCTGTTGGCGCGCACAGAATGGAATGAAATATAGAACATTTCTTCTGATTTACCTTTTTTTTAGTAGCAGTCAACAAAACAGAGGGCTGTGGCCTACCATAAGCCCTTCAGCATTACTATTTATGAAGCACTGAAACTTCAACTTCAGCCTTCCAAAGATTTTAGAATTCAGCACGGGGACTTAGGCTGACGAGCCGCTGGCAGAGCTTTCTGGAACTGTCCACCTGGAGTTGAACTTCACACAGTCCTTACTTTGTGGGCCTCCCCGGTGTTGAGGCGGTAGGCTTCTGAGCACATTCCAAGCCACCTGCCACCAGGCTGGCATTTGCTGTTCCAAGCACACATCAAACACATCCAAATCAGATCCCTGCATAAACGCAGCGAAGACTCCACCACCTGCACTCTGCAGGTAGACGTTTTCATTTGGTTGGTGAGCTATGTGCCAGGAACAGCTCCCTCTGGGGGATGATCTGAGCTGTGAGGGGAAATGAAGAGCAGGAAAAAAGAAAATGAAGTATGGATTGTTCTAGCTTTAGGTCTGTTTTATTTTCCTAGCGTAGATATCTATATACTCACTCCAAGGTGTAAAATACTCTTAGAGTATCAGGCCGTGACCAAGGTGGAAGCGTGACTAATCTTTATAATTAAGCAGGATCGATGGTCTCATTTGTGGCACAGCTGAAAAGCGTTATTAGACCAATGTTCCAGAATAGCAGCTTTGTACAACATTGTGTTCACTTCTCTTGCTGATGTGATGGAGTAGGTTATGGTATATTACAAAGCATCCTGGGCAGCGGCTGGCGTATTGATGCTTCCTGGCTAAACGCTAACGAGCGATGGTGCTGTGTTTGTCAGGGAGGCCTGGGCTGCAATCTGTCTGCTGAGCCAGCCAGAAGCCCTAATGATATCATCAGGAAGTGCCGTCAACAGCGCTCTAACGAGGAATGATCTGACGCCCGTTGTTTCACCTCCCTCCTATGCCCCCCCCACACACCCCGTCAGTGTTGTTGCCGAGCATTTAGGCTGAGTTTCTTTACACAAACAAGAGGATAAAATATCAAACGCGATAATATATACAGTCAGTTGGAAGCACAGGAGCCTTAAGGGTTCATAAAAGCCTATGAGAATATGTTGAAAAAGAATGAAATGGAGTTAAGAGTAATTAAAACAAAACACATGAAGTCAAAGATAATACCGTGGACTGTATAACAGAAGTTCAGGTTTTTTGGAATCCGAGCTAACGCTAATGTTAGCTAGCTTGGTTAACTTTGAAGCGAAAGGTTCATATTTCTAAGACGAAAACAGTGCGCCATGGTCATGACCTGTCAATCACAAGGTAGCCTCGCCCTAAAGCGTGCTGTGCTTTATGGTCTGTTTTTACTCTAAATGGGAAATAATTTAGAAAATGAACATCATGCTGGACTTAAAAAGACTTGAAGCTATCGTTTGAGACCATACACTCATTTAAAAATATTTACTGAGAAAATAAATGAGTGAGAAGTAAGATAATTTTCTCATAGGACTTTTATACAAACAGACTTTCTCAACCAGTGGAGTCGCCCCCTGCTGGCCATTAGGAAGAATGCAGGTTGAAGGCACATTTCAGACACAAATAATTAAAAACAACTCAATCACAATGTATATCAGCCCTTATGAATATAATATGTCACTCCTTAAATATTAACAATAATTAATGTAAGAATTAAATGTGTCTTTATTCTGACATGCTGTTATCACACAATGGTTGGAGCAGTTTAATTACAGAGAAGCCGAGCTGCTGCATTATGCACCATGCCAG
>CAFUXE010000008.1:463911-475346 GCA_903364295.1 Serranus cabrilla | reverse complement strand
CCCCTTCCCTCCCCCTTTGCGTACTGTACAGTATGTCTGCGTGCCCATCCGTCACTGTCTGTCTGCCCGTCTCCCTCTGTCTGTCTTCTTGTCTGCTGTCTTGCTGCTTGAGTCTGTTTTGTTCTGCCTCGTGTCTTGTCTCCCGTCCCTGTCTTTTCTGTCTTGTCTATCTGTCTGTCTCTAAGTCAGCTCTTACATTTAGTTCATCATTTTTTTACTTCTACATCTGCACTACTTTGCTTCTCTCTCTTTGACCTTCTTCGCATCCCAACAAACATCTTGACATTGAATAGATTTAGATACTTTGCAGTAACTGTTAAAAAGCTGTTTTAAATAATGACAAATGAAAGTTATAGACCCCTGAAGTAAAGTGTAGCTGTTGTCTGAATCTTTGTGATGACTTAAAAAGTTATTATAAGTATTGTTGTGATTGTTTGTTCAAAATAGTCTTAATATGTAGTTTTTAATGTACCACAGGAGGGTTTTCCCTCCACACAAGCTGGTATCTAACTTTCAGGCATGTAAAACATTTGTTTCTTCTCAGATTATATACGTTGTAAATTTGGCATTTGACCAAACATAACTTTGGGCAGCTCTCCAAATCATCTTAGCTTAGGCAGACAAAAACTCATTTTGTGCACCTTAGATTTAAATAGGCAAGGAAACTCCTGCACTATATCTCACTTAGAAAAGTTAATTTATTGTTGACCTTGACCACCTCTTGCACACACAATTTGTCAAGTGCTTGCTGGGATGCCTCTCATGAACACACAGTGTTTTGCTAACTCATACTCTTTCACTTTCTAACTCTCACATACTGTACACACGCACACTCATGCCTATACCAACGCAGAAAATATATACATTTATGTATATACACATACACACACATGCAAGTACACAGTACCTTTCACGCCCTTCCTCTGCGTCTCAGACTCATTATCAACCTCCTTCCACTCAACTCCTATCCATGAGTTTTGAGGTCCTCCCTGTCTCCCTCTCTTAGCTGTCATTCTGCCCTTATTCATCTACCTTTCTCTTTCCCTTTCCCTCGATCTCTCTTTCTTGTTCTCTGGATTTCTACTCCCTGTTGATCCAGTTCTGTTTCTTGACTCCAACACTCTGTGATAGTAGACTCTCTAGTTACAACTAGTTATTTTTCTATGTATTTCTAGGCACACACCTTGTTCCTCAGTACTTATTTTGTGTTAACTGGGACTGCGATGTGACAATGTGCCACCATCACATTTTGTCACATTTGCTGGAGAAAAAACAAAGTTTACACAGCATTGAAGTGGGTTACCCCCCCTTCACCCTCCTCCAATCCTTCCCCTCTCTTTTTCTTCCTCTGTCACTCTTTGCTCCTCTGTTCCCTTTCTTCCTCTCCTCTCCTCAGAAGCTTTATCCTCTATCTTGTATTTCTTCTTTCCTCTCCAATCGTCTTTTGTCTGGGCATGCTAGCGACCCTTCAGTTATATTCCTCTATGCATTTTATCTCAATTTTTATATCTGATTTTGTTATCATTTACTCCTTAATTTACCTCGGTCTATTTATGCATGCTGTCTGTGAAACTGATAGCTGCATCTATCAATGGAACCGTGTCAGATCTTAATAAGGCTTTGTCCAGTGGATCTACCCTAAACCACAAAAATCTGATTAAAGTTTCTCATCTTTAAGCTATCTAGGTAGAAGAGACAGGTGTCAAGTGCAAACTTACGCTGGAATGTGTTTAGAGATCTCGTAGAGATTATCAATAGCAGCGTAACCCTACACTTCCTGTGCTGTGGGAGAAGCCTGTAATGGCCTACTTCCTGTTTGGCATGTGTGCCTGAGAGGACAGGAAGTTCCAGGTTGCCATGGTGGCTTTATGTGATAGCATTATCACATGGCCTTTACTCCACACCTTCATACTTCGTGATCAGGTTATGCTGTAGTTGTACATATGTCAGCAGTTCAGTTCCAAAGATGAGAAACTCGTAATAGATTTTTGTGTCTTTAATTGTGCTGTGATGGGTCAAATATTGGTCAATGGAACCTTGTTGCTATGAATCGTTGCTTTATTGTTAATCTACTTTGTTGTTGAAGCAGTTCTGTTAGTTTAGTTCCTTCTCATTATTTGTATATTTTTTATGTTTTGAAAAGTCTACTTCTTTTATTTTGTGTTTCAGTTCACATGTACCATGTTGAACCTTTTGTGTTAAATATTTCCTTGAGAAGGGTCCATTTTCATCGGCCTCTCTTGTTACCTCCCTCTTTTTTTTGACTCCCTTGCCCTCTTTTGTCATCCTCTCCCCTTCCTCATGCCTTCCCCCAGTCCGACGGGTGCCTCCTCGCTTCTCCATTCCACCAACGAGTCAGGAAATTATGCCCGGTGGCAGTGTGAACATAACGTGTGTGGCGGTGGGATCGCCCATGCCTTACGTCAAGTGGATGCTGAACTCAGAGGATTTGACACCGGAAGATGAGATGCCAGTGGGCAGGAATGTTCTCGAACTGAGCAGCGTTCGTGAGTCAGCCAACTACACCTGCGTGGCCATGAGCAGCCTTGGCATCATTGAAGCTGTGGCACAGATCACTGTTAAATGTAAGACATAAGAGGTGTACTTGTGGAGAACAGTAACTTCAGTTAAGTCTGAAGTGATGTACAAAAAACTGCTGTTATGTGTATGTCCTTGGGGCATTGTAACAAGTTTTCCTTTTTTTACTAGAAAGTTCTTCAACTTTCCATTGTCCTGGTAAATGACTCTTCCTTTTTCATCCTGTTTTGTCACCATGACAGCTCTTCCCAAGCCTCCAGGTACCCCTGTGGTTACTGAAACGACTGCCACTAGTGTGACCATCACCTGGGACTCAGGCAACCCAGACCCTGTGACTTACTATATCATCCAGTATAGGGCAAAGTCCCCAGACAGCAAGTATGAGACAGTGGATGACATCACCACTACACGATACAGCATTGGTGGCCTCTACCCCAACACGGAGTATGAAATCCGTGTCTCAGCTGTCAACACGATCGGCCAGGGTCCTCCCAGTGAGCCAGTAGAAACCCGGACCGGTGAACAGGCTCCTGCCAGTCCACCACGAAACATCCAGGCTCAGATTATATCCCAAAACACCATGATGGTACGCTGGGAGGAGCCCGAAGAGCCCAATGGTCAGATCAAGGGCTACCGGGTCTATTACACCATGGATGACTCCCAACCCATGAGCCTCTGGCAGATCCATAATGTCCAGGACAGTATCATCACCACTATCCAGAGCTTGGTTCCTCAAGAGACATACACAATCAAAGTCCTAGCATTCACCTCTGTAGGAGACGGACCCTTTTCAGAGCCCATCCATGTCAAAGTACTGCAAGGAGGTAAGGATATTTCATTCCATTGCTTTTGTTGAATTTAATGTCTGGCAATTTTGCAGACCCTAGGCACCTATGATATAGTCAAACCAAGTTGTTAAGTTAGTTTAAAATGAGTTGTACAGAAAGTGGTGCCTTTGACAACCTATCAAGAACATCTGAGGCAGCACAATCTCTGAAACTTTAGACAGTCTGTGCCTGCTGCCAAATAGACAAGTTTTCTCTCCTGCTGTGCGTGGTTCACCCACACATCTGCGGCCTCTGCAAGTGATGACAAAAGTCCGTTTGATCACGTCTGAAAGGCAAATCAAATTTGAGGAAGAACCAAAATATAAGACCTAACCAGTATCAGCTTTAAGGCTGAGCAAAATCACTCCAGTCATGCTAGGAGGCACGTCCAACTTCAGAGAGCACTTTGTACCCTGCTTGTGACTGGGGCACAAACATTTGTACTTCATTATAACCTGTTCCTCTCAATTAATTTCATCTAACCCTCTGCCAATTTATGCCAAATCTCATTATACTCATCATAATACTGTGTCGATAGAAAATATGCTCTTTTTGAAAGAATCATTGAAGAGCAAAAAAGGACCTCATTGACACATTTTTAAGACTTTTTTCCAATGGTGACTGGGTGGTACCCCTTTCATGTGTATTCTATTAATATCAAAGTCTTAACAAATTTAAACTAACCTACCCTTCATCATTGTCGTCTGCTATCTTCTTTAGTTCCAGGTCAACCATCCAAATTCCAGATTGGTGCTGTGTCTGACACCAGCATTGAACTGACCTGGGAAGCCGCCTATGAGAAAGAAGGAATTATAAATTATGAGCTCCGCTACATGGAAGGCAGTTTTGGCAACCAAGTATGAATTTTTGTGTTTCATTTCAAATGTCTTTACCTTTTTAACCACTAAAGGTTTTACTGTGCTTAATCCATTCATGATCCAACATTAAATTTCATGTGCAACCATTTTAAATCAGACATGTCAGTGACATTACTCTCCATCAATAGATGAAGAAAGCATTTGGACCCACATCTTCATATGTTGTGGAAAATCTCCGACCAAACACTGAGTACCGCTTCTCCTTGGCTGCCATCTCTAACAAAGGCATTGGAGCCTTCACCAATGACATATCACAGAAGACATTGCAAGCCAGTATGTAACCTTTTATTCAATCTCCTCTCCTGTTCTCTTTGTGGGTTGGCTAACTAAGGAATTTTCCCCAGTAAAGCAGTTAAATGGTTTAATGCTTTTACAAAAGTGAATTATAACGAGGTTATGTGTTATAACTCTTATTTTCTCTGATGTCGACTGCATCATCACCTTTGAACTATGACTGTGTTTTTCTCAGACATAATCAGGGTTCAAAGCTGATCCAGAAAAGATGAACTACATAACAAATTGACTTGGCTACTGTGTTGAATTCTTGCTAAATCATGTGGTTTTTATCTTGTTTTTGTTAACCTCAATGTGACAGTATTACTATGGAATTTTCTAGGTAATTTACACAACAAACAGTTTGTTTAGTGGAGAGAAATTAAGCCACAAATGGCTAAAGTCACCTTTTTAGTGTTTTACGACTTTTTTATTTTATAATTTGTCTATTTTATGACATGGCTCTGGTGCCAAATATGCATGAGTGTACTTAACACTTTCAAACAAATCAAGTCTACGTGGACTGCAGTTTCTTTATTTCCCTTTCACTTTTGTTCATATTTGCCTTTTCTTTGTCAACAGCAAGTGCACTTTCTTCTGTGTGACAGAGACACAAAAAATGTCAGCTCTTCTCTAAAACCGCCAAGGCTCTCATGTGAACTGTATTGAGATTGGCTGTGGGGAACTTGGGGGTTCAGTTTAGTCATCAAAGAAAAAAGAAAACCTATCAGCAGTCACCACCAGACAGCAGGCATGCACTCACATTACTTTATTCCAGTATATCAATTCTGTACTGATTATTTTATTTTACAGATGGCAGGAACACCATTCATTCATTCATTCATTATCCTTAACGGCTTATCCGAACTTTGGTCACAGTGAGGAACACAATTGAATTATTTAAACCAGCCAGCTAAAAATAACAAGAGTGATATAATAACTCAAAGTAGTGCAAGCTGTAGAAAAAGAAAATACACAAAGCTTATCCAATCAAATATCCAATAGTTGCTAAAGGACTGTTGGGATGACAGGGTAGGAAATTCATATCTTTTAGGTTTGCACAGCACACAAAGATTAACAATGATGATGTCTATTGACGTTTAATACATTAATGGTAAAGAACCTTGAAAATGTAGCTAGATTTAGGGGCTTAAGGACTGATCTGAGCTAGTCATTGTGGATCCTGCTGATACAGAATACAAGATTCATGTATAGATTTAATTTCAGACCTTTATTGCCAATAAACTGGCAGAGGACCTTCATTGGGTCATAGGAGAGCCATGGCGGTGGGAGTAGACCTCTTTTAACACATTTTCTGTTTCTACCAGTGCAACTTGTTGGATGTGCCCCCACATCTGGGCTGTGGGGGCTTTGGAACAACCACTTCACAGTTCTTTTTGGTACTGCTGGGCAGCAGAGCTACACAGACAGTGCAGAGTCACTGAGGAGAGCGCCAGTTGCATGTAACATTCACTCCTTCCCACTCAGGGTGCTGTTGAGAACTTATCACTGCACCGTTGATCAGTCCAGGCATGAAAATGCTTTATGTTCATACAACTCCATTTCTGTCTTGGCGTCTCTCGAGTGTCAGTGCGCATCTTCACCTGTCGATGTGTGTTTGTGATTTCCTTACCTCTGTTTTTGCATTTGTTCTTGACCGGTAAACCACTGATTGGATTGGATACACTCCTCTCGTCCTCTTACATCACCCTATTCCAGCTGTGTTTCTCTCTTTGCCACTTGTTCCCCTTGTGCAATGGAACAAAAGCTCTCCTTGGAATGGCTTGACATCTCCTTGCTCACTTTGTGTCCTCTTCCTTTTACGTTGAATCCTTTGAAAAAAAAAAAGTTTTTGAGTTAGATCTTTTTGTTTCTTTAATAATTTCTATTTCTTTCTGGGTTAACCAAAAGAATATTGGTTTGACATCACTCCGAACAGTAGCTTGCTGCTATTTTCATCTTTCTGTTGGGTTCTTGCATGAACCCAAGTCCACTACAGCCACAAACAACTACAGCGCAGCAGGCAGAGCAGACAGCACTGACATACCCTTGCCCGTTGACCAAATCTTGGGGAGATAAGTCCAACTGATGGCTTTTCTCAAGTCCCTGCTAGAGACAAGGGGCTCTTCCTTTCACCCCCCTTATCCATACAATCTACATACCCACCACAGACGTTTGATTCTACTGTTCTGGAAATGTGTCAGTTTATGTTTGGGGTAGTAGAAATATTGTGCTAATTTCCATGACATGATTATCAAGTACTCACTGGAAAGACATCTTTTACCTTTTCTATCCATTCAACTTCTATGGTTTTACCTTCAGCCAATGTTTTTTAATGCTTTTATCAAGAGTCCCTACTCAAGCAAGTGTGAGATAATCCATTGGTTTCTAACTCCTGAGGTCAGAAAAGTCACAGACTAAGTCAGACAAACCAAAAGGTTCCCCACAACACAATAAATAACTTGAACTTTTGGATCCTTTGAGGTAAGTGTTTGTGTGGTTTAGGGATTCAGTCTGCCGTAACCTTTCTCAAAGACCTTCACGTATTAATTCAATTAACCGTTTCCCCCTTTTTTCCCAGAAGACTAACAGAGAATTGGAAGGATAGAGTAAGCAGTCTTTATACATGATACGGTTAAATATTAAACTGACATATCTGCAGTTTGGCTCCTCAGACAGGTCAGGAATAGCAGCATCTCCATGCATCCAAGCCTGTGAAGAGCACTGTGACATATATAGCTTGAATTAAGTGCCTTCAAAGCACAGTGTACCATAGACAGTTTAAACTGTCAGTCTTTTTGGAAAACACTAGAAAAAAACATATGATATAAACAAAGAGCATATAGAACGCATATGAATACACAAGTAGACAGAAACACAATGGCCTCAAGTTGGAGGGCAATAAACCGGAGTACTGTATGCGCTCTATGGGTGCTGCACACACAAACTCAGCTCTATTTTAAGATGATTGACATGTTAGAAAAGGATCACGAAATACACAAAGGAAAATGAAATACACTGCAGTACAAAAACATGTGCCTATGCCAGTTGGATCATTTTACCTGAAACACATTACAGAGCAATGACTGCATACAATTTTAATATTCTCTCTTGGACTTTTGGCATCGTTAGTGCCATGTTCACAGCCCTACAGAACCACTTCATCCTGGATTGGATCCTAATACATTGTCTGGCAGACTGAAACCCTTTTCCACTAAGTAAGAAGAAAGACAGACAACATGATTTCCCTGTTTGCTTTATTGTCCATTATCTGTGGTACAGAATGTTCGCAGATTGTTGAAGTTTGTGCTCAGTCCAAGCAGCATTACCAGGGGCTATTGTCATGGGGACTACTCTGTCAAGAACTCGTGAAAAATCAATGCAGAAAATGAATAATTCTCATGATCTGTTTTTGTTCCATCATGAGCAATGCCAAATAACTCCTCCAATCAAAGAACACTGAAATCCTTTCATTGGCTTTTCTTTGTCAATATTAAAGTAGGCTGAAACAAATCCACGAGATGTTACTGGCAACAGTAGCCCTCATTCAGAAGCAAGGCCTCTTGGGGTATGCTGCCATAATCAGACCAGGTTGAGAGACCGTTTTTGTGAGACCGTTCAGAAGTGGGCGGAGTGGGTCCACAACCCGAGAGCTGGGAGGGCTCCCGGTATTCTCTTAGCTGCTCCCCAGTTGCAAAGCAGGGCCTAAGATGGACCCTAGCAGTGGGTGTTAGGGGACTGCAGGGCCCCAGAGTGGCAGATAAGAATCCCATTTCATAGCGTCAGAATTAATTTCATGCTTTGCGATGAGCTATGAGCCAGGCCCCTGGATTGTCAGGCTTTGTTACACATTTAGATTATACCTAGAACCTGCCAGTAGCCAGTCAAGTGCTATCTCTCAAATTAAAGTGGCAGATTCTAAATCCTCTGTATTTAGCCAAACAAGCAGTTTAGCCCCCCCACTTACTGTAATTGCAGGAGGTTTTTAGATATATTGGAATATTTGTGTGAGCCACAGCACGGCCATTTGGCAGCGAGGGGATTAATTCCATAATGATCTACAAATATGAACATCCTGTCATTCGAGGCTTCTAATGAAAATACAATTCACATGCAGACATGTGCTTATACGCTGATAGCAAGAGCATTGTCAATCTGTGTCATTTTAAGAGTTGACAACAGACATTGAGTAATGGCCTGTGTAGCTAAACTGTTAGCAATGTGTGTAATTTATATCCACGGAGGATGTTGCACTAAAAGCACTTTTAATCTGAAGGTAGTCATAATGATTAGGTATGCCACCAGTACTCGACATTACAGACTTTGTACCCGGAGCTCTTAGTCACATCACAACAGACTGAAAAGTCAAAGAGAAGGATATGAATGCAGACATGACTAATTATTTGTCAAATAGCATTTAGGAAACTCTTTCAGGGAAGCTTCAAAAGAACCTCAAGTGAAGCATTAGCTGAGTTTCTTCTTTTGTGGTTGTATAGTTCTTCAATCCATAATCCTACCACTGGCCTTCATGGGATATGCACTTTATTAAAGCTTCGCCCCGGCCACTTTTAAACCGTTATCAGGCATGAGGATGCCTGTGCACTGTGATAGCCTGGCCCCTGTCAGATTCGCAGCCTTTTCCGCACCACAAAGATTGAGAACTGAGCAATCATTCTTGACGTGGAGAGTTTGCAAATACAATATGAGCGGAGGAAAGAAGCTGAAAGGCTCAAAATCCAGTAAGACCGTAAGTAAATAAGCCCATTGGACACAGAGAAGGGTTTGGTAACTGTGGCTGAGGTCCTGCCCTATTTGTTGTGTGCTGGAACACTCAGTCTTCACTGTGAGGAGGCCTTTCTGATAGTCACAACCCCTGTTTTTTTAGTTTTATTTAAAGCTGTTCTACCCAAAGTGACACTGCAGTCGGAACACTGTCGTTAAACTTTTATGAATTCAGAAATACAAGCTTTTCGTCTTGCTTACTCTATTCTTGTATCTCAGCATTCTCAAAATGGCAGTAAGCTTTACGGAGATACATAGGCACAGGGCTATGAAATGGGATTTATTTGAACAAAATTTTAACTTGGATGGTTGTCTGTGTAAGTGCAAAAGAACAGAGTATCTTGGAAGGGAGTTTCACCCCTAGGCTTCCCCTCTCACAGTCTTGTGGACCCTCCGGCCCAAAGTTACATGAGTATTAAACAGCCGTGGCTACAGCACAGAACCAACGCTCTCCCTCCCTATAACCCCCAAAAATGGGTCCAAAACGAACCTCTCCAGGAGTCAAAATTAAAGGTGTAATTGCTGATTGGAAAACGGGGATTAATGCTTCCTGAGAGGGAAAGTGTTGCAGTTCACTGACTACAGAGTAAGCACTCTCTGTCGTCAGGTGCTGGTGGTAAGAAAGTCTTAAAAATTTAGTATTTGTGGGAGTCAGGTACGTATGATGCAAACAATGCTTGTGATTTCTTTTTGTTTGTTTGTTGTTGTTTTTTTCGAAGTTAAATGTTCTTATTTTCGGTTCATGCTGAGTATCTTGTTTTTTCATGTTTTCTCATGAGTTGTCATTTTGAACCTTAACTGTTGTTGTGATTCTTTCTTTCGAGTCACTTGGGTTACAGAGAAATTCATTTCCCAGTACCCTCCTTCAGTTCATAATTTATTTCTTCAGCCTTTGTTTTGGAATGAGAACATGCTGCTTGTTTCCATGGGTTTCATTTGAGTTATTTTCTTTAGCTGTTGTTGTGTGTGGAATGCCTTTTTTTCTGATGGTATTTCATTTTGTTTTTTGATTATTGTGCTACTTCTACCTTACATAACAGACAAAATGTAATAATGAACTGGGTTTGTCACACCAAGATGGATGGAATATATTCTCACACAAAACCAGGGGGAGAGAGGAAACCCGACTCGGATAGAAATATTTTCATACATGTCCTTTTATCCGTATAATACCAAACTCTGGATGAGAAGTGAAACGTTTTATCGCTCCCTGCACAGCACACTCTCTGGACGAGCACAAGCTGTGTAAGAGCTTGGCACAGATTAGAAGCGAGAGGCATTGAATTTGATTTAGAAAGTTCACAGATGTGTAGGTTTTAATATGTTTTGGAAGAACACTTCAGACACAAATAACAGCCACCGTGTTGGAAAGCTTTCATACTGTCACAAATTAAAAAGGACAGACTACACTACCTAGCCTGCTAGCTTACACACGGGGAGAAATGGCTTGTTTTAGCTCGTGGTAATTTGGCTGAAAGTTCTGGTACAAAAATTGCAAATGCTTTCCAATGGATTGTTTAATCACGCTCAGTCAAGGTAAGATGAGCAGGACAATAGCCGCCAGAAATCATTATCTGTTGCACTAACAGTGCACATTAACACTGAACATATTTAGGATAAATTCATCCTATTTTATGCTGGCCTTATGGACATGACAGTATGTAATTAATCCTCATATGGATATCCCAGTGGCTTAGCAGTTGCAATAATTGCAGAGACCCTGAGGGGGAAAATTAGTTTTTTTTAGTGCTCACGACTTACCTTGTTGCTAGGTTTTAGTTTTTAAGGGCTTAAGCCTCAGCTCAGTGCCTGAAAAATAAAATACACAATGGATATTCCTGCCCATCTGGCACTGAAACGTTCAGAATATTGAGTGCAGGCTTTAACAAGGATGACATGAGCAAGAAAGTGTCGCACCTCCTGCAGTGTAATACATTGCAGCGCAAACAAATGGCTTCTGTTGTAAATCGTCTGGAGATGGTGATAGTGTTGCAATAGGATGAATCTTTCTTGTGGGATATCCAACTAATTTTTCTTGGAAAAGCCCGACTCTGCAAGGTCGATTTCCTCCGTAGCAGTACTATGTGAGTTCTAGAGCAGAAATTTAACACAGTGAAGTTTAATGATAAAAAAAAAA
>CAFUXE010000008.1:438202-454259 GCA_903364295.1 Serranus cabrilla | reverse complement strand
CGTTCACTCATTTTTCACCCGCTCACATGCCCTCGCTCCCTCTCTCTCATCACACACACACACACACACATACACTGTACACACCATGAACATGCTCGCCTCCTCCCAACACCAATCTGCTGGCTCAGTACCTGTGATCCTTCTCCCCGGAGTGCAATAGGCCGCTGCTTTAAATGCACAAATAATCAAATAGTTTCAGGGCCACAAAGGTTTTAATGGATACATTTGGTAGTCTGTTGAGGTTACAAGCAAAGCATCGAAATTTAGAATGGAAAACACATACACACACACATAAACACATGCACACACTCGCAGGATCATTATCTCCGATTCTATTTCCTTGATTAGCGGCGAGCATGAGGCAGAGTGGGCTTTTAAATGACACCAAGCTGAGCTATAGTATGTAGCGGAGGAGTATTAGGAGCATTCGTCTCACCCGACGCGCGGCGCCCCCGCCTTTCCATTACCGGCAAAAGGCTCAGCTGACTAGCCACCATCCACCCACCAACCTCCGTCTTCCTCTAGCAGCAACCCTCAGAAAGAAGACCATTAGCAAACGGAAATGAATAATACGAGCAGAGGGAGTGGACTGTGCAGAGTGGATTGCTTTTTATGTGTGTGTGTTTTTTAATACGCACACATTAAGACTTGCATCTTGGTGCAGGAACATTTACTATATGTAGGCACATGTACACAGGCACACACACATATACAATGATACTATTCCACTGAGTGGGAGTACTTTTGCCTCAGACTAATGTTGGCTCCTCCAAATTACTTTAAGTCCATTCTGGGCAAAAAGCCAAAGAGCTCTGTATGCAGGTGGAATGGTGATATTGGAGCTGGATACCAATCTGAGCCTATACTATCACACACATTATACATATATACAGTACCAGTCAAAAGTTTGGACACACCTTCTCAGTCAATGGTTTTTCTTTATTTTTGTTGTTTTTAACATAAAATCTATGAAAAACACATGAAATTATGTAGTAAAAAAAGCAAAAGGTGGCTACTTTCAAGAAATCTAAAATCTAAAACATATTCTGCTTTGTTTAACACTTTTCTCTTACTACATAATTGCATCTGTGCTCCTTTATAGTTTTGATATATTCAATATTAATCTACAATGTAGAAAATATAATAAAAATAAAGAAAAACCATCAAATTAATCCAAACTTTTGCCTGGTACTGCACATGTGCACACACACTGTCCATTATGACCAAAGATTCATGCCTGCAGATCTACATAAGACAAAGAATAAAGGCTCAAAAAGAGGCTGCAATTTAAATTCATGCAGTGTTACAATTAACACACTTTGGATGTATAGTGATGAAGAAGGCAGATGTACCCATAATCATGGCTGCTTAATATAATGATGAAATGTATGTTGCACATTAAACTGGAGTTAATAATTTGCATTCATCTTATTCAGCGTTTTTAATTTATGCTGAGAAAGCTCAAACTGCCAGGACTAACCTATTTTCTGCCGACCCAGTTGGCAAGCAATTTGAATCAGAAACGCACAAAGATGGCCAATATTCTCACCAGTGGCCGCACAGTCTCACTTAGAGGCATGAAATTAAATCGAGAATGGTAAATAAACTAACAGTGTTGTGTTTTCTGCTCCATTACCTGCCATTATCATTACCTGCCGTCATTCATCCAGTCGGTGTTATAATACAAAAATAACAGTTATCCGTCCTGCCACTGCCTTGTATTTCAAGTCAAGAGTCAAGATAGAATCTATTTACAGAGAGATGGGGCTCAAGTATGAATCAGCCACACTCATCTCTCACAAAGCTTTGACGGCAACTTGAGAACTGAAGGCTTCCCATAACTGCTGCTGCCTCTATCACACTGATGGGGCCTTAAAAGGAGAGTTAAGATGAGACGTGTGTCATCCATAAGAGCAGCAAAACTGGGCCACTCTGAAGAATGGTGTCTAGACCCCAAGCGTAGATCATCCATTTTACAACAAGAGATGACTCGTACAGCTGAAAGAGCCACTGTTCTCTGCTTAAAGTTTCAGTGATGCTTTGCACTACAGATTTTGGCTTGGGCATGAGTCATGAAATGGTAATGGGTACAGTGATCACTCAAGAATTAAGATGCTCTGAAGATCTCCCATGTCAGCATGCAACACAACCTGACTCACTCTGTTATCTGATGGATGGAATTTAAATGATCATTGAAAGTTTAGATTCTTTAATCTGTCTTGTTTTTTATTTCACTGAATATGTTTAATACTCGTTGGATTTCCATTCTTCTGTTGTAACAGACAGTGTTATCAGACAGGTCTGCTGCAGGTATTTCTTCTCCCTGCTTTATTAATCAGTACTAGTATGCTCTGGGTATCAATAGCACAACGCTGGGGCTTCAGTGTCTTATGATTTAGCTGAAGAGCATTGGTGAGCACAATGGTGTGCTTGAAGCCGGTGCACTTAAGCTCAATGTTCTTGGCAAATTTTAAAATAATTAATCCTCATATAACTGGAAAGTGCAGGAAATAACATTTGTTTTATTTCTGTCTGTACAGTGCCTGGTCTGCCCTATCTGTCAGTGGCTCAGGACTCAGAGACATCAGCCTCAATACACTGGGACCCTCCAGATCTCACCAATGGCATGGACCTGCAGGGTTTCCGGCTCCAGTTTGGCAGGAAAGATGTCTCTCCTTTGGCCACACTGGAATTTGCTCCTCAAGAACGACAGTACTCTGTGGGCAACATTCACCGAGGGGCCACCTATGTCTTTAAAGTCTCAGCCAAGAGCAGGGGGGGCTTTGGGGAAGAGGCTGTGGTAGAACTCAGTGTGCCCGAGAACACGCCAGGTGGATACCCTCAGATTGACGAGACCTCCAATGTGACGTGCTGCTCAGTGCAGCTGTCCTGGTCTCCTCCCGTGCTGGCGGAGAGAAATGGGGTAATCACAGAGTACACGTTGGCCTATAAGGAAACCGGTTCCGGAGGAGCACTGCGGGAGCTCCACTTGCCGCCCAGCCAGTCCAGCTATGTTCTCAACAGCCTCAAACCAAACTCAGCGTACGATGTGAAAATACGTGCACACACCAGTGTAGGTCCAGGGCCCTACAGCCCGCCTATCCAGTATCGGACGGTGGCCTTTGATCCAACAGGTAGGGATTGCCTGCTTCTTTTCCAACCCGGTTGGCAGGGGGTTGGAAATCGGCTTAAAAAAAAAAAAAAAATCTGCAACAACACAAAAATGAAAACTGCCCCACCCCCTCCTTCAACCACCTCCACTTCTCCTCAAGAAAGAGAAAAGATTGATATTAAAATTGTTTGCCGTGGGATACTCACTTCACTAACCCAAACCAGGTAAAACCCAAGTCAGTAAGTTATAGTCAGTCATTTTAGGAAAGAGGAGAGCAGCCTAGAATTTCAAGGTAAGTGCTGTTTGGTCAGACACTCCTGTCAGTCATCCTTGCAGCCCTTTGCCAAGCACACTCACGCAGCTAATGTCATCTCACATCCCCAGTTTTCAAACAAGGTAGGACCTCAGTCAAACCCAGTCACTCCAAGAGTATGTTTGAACTATTCTAAGTTGACAGAAAGCAGATTTTGGTTCTTCTTTTTTTAATTATTTGGGTTTTGGGTTTGTTTTGAGATATTTCCCCCTTCCTAACCCCTTCCCTTTCCTAATTCCTCTTTCCCCCTTCCCTTGTCCCTCAGTGGGACAGTTTGTGGCATGGCATCCCCCAGATGCACTGCTAAGGACTGTTGGCATGCTGTGTTTTGAGTCTGTCTCTATGCCCGCCTGGCAGCACGTTGGCAGTGCCAACCCAGACTCAGTAGAGCCGTAGGAACAGTTGGCACTGGGACCACATGGGTCAGTTGTTAATCCTCAAGTGGTCATGGGTTCAAAGACAGTGTTGAGATGGGTTGGCACTACCCACGAGAGCTAGCCAGTGGGACCACCCTTGTGCTCCATGGGTTTGTCGTCCATGAGTCTTACGTGCTGTGTGTCTTAACCAATGGCGTTGCCCTTCTCACAGCCAATCACAGCTCACCGTTACACTCACTCTCCAACCCAGAGGAACGTTGCAGGGGAACAACAGCTTTTTTTTAAACCAAAGGTTCTTCTTTTGTTTCTCTTTCTTTGTCTCTCCACATGCTAGTTTTACTAAAAGTATGCTGTCTTTGTTTTTTGTTTTTTTCTCGCTTTTCTCCACTCAACAGACGTTCCAAAGAATTTTACTGTGAAATGGGCCACCAAGACCACAGTGGTCATTGCATGGAAGTTTTCTGAAAGCAGGTCTCCATATAAATGCACGGTGAGTATAATGTTGGACAAAAAAAGAGGTTCAACGGTTGAGTTAAATTAGGGCTGTCAACCTATTTAAAAAGAATAACTTATTAATCACTTTCTGTCATTAATCACAGTCAATTTTCATTCAGACAGCTTGAGTTGAAAGGAGCCCCTTTGAAAATGACCAGGCTAGTTTTTCCTTGCCAAAGTTTAGCCTAACTTTGGAGCATTATTTAGACCGCCTACTGACAAGATACAATCTTCACTGTACCTACAAAACTCGCCCACTACAGCGCGGCACTTTTGTCCTGCATTAATTGTGTACATTTTAATGTATTAAATATATCTTAAATTTCTAAAAATCTTTAAATAATTTTTTCATTACTTTTTCTTATATTCAGAAATTAATAGATTTTAAACTAATGCAATTTTGAATGCATTTTAATCCCAGTCAATCCCATTTAGCCATCTTCTGACCCTGTAATTATCAAAATACACATGCATTCATATCTTCCTCTTACCTAAATCCACATCCTTTTGTGCCTCTCCATGTCTACTCTACCACCAATCTGTTGGCCACAAATATGATCATACATCCAACAACCCTTCTTACCAATTATCAATCAAACTTCTGGACCGTTTATTGAAATCTAGATCGAGTACAACCGTCAGAAGATGGATGTGGATGCCAGGCAAATGAGGGTGCTTGTCACTGGGCTGAAGCACAACACCACCTACGAGTTCAGGGTGACCTGCCAAGAAAGCATGGACGGTGGGCCAAAACACCGCGTGTTTGCCAAGACGGCACCACTCATCCTGGTCAAGAAACCCAAGCTGGACATCTACGCTGAGCCTGACAACATACTCACCATGTCCTTCCCACCAATCGATACCAAGGATGTGAAGTGAGTATAGCGTTGAGGGTCGGAGTGTTTAGGTTTAAGCCTTAAAATGCTTGAGATCTGATGTGATATGGATTGAGATCTCAAGATGTCTGATATGTTGAAATGGGAGCTTAGGTCTGAGGATTTCTGAGACTTGCTGAATTTTGCTAGACCACTTGCAAGTATTGAAGTATCACTTCAATTTCCTGTCAAACCTGTGGCCAGGATTGTCATCTCAACTGCAATACAATATCAGTAAAATGTGAGTTTTTGTGGGTATTTTTTTGTAATTCACTTTGGTGCTGTGTTTCCAGAATTTTCTATGTTGTTGTGGTGCCACTTAAGAGGACCTCAGGAACTGTCAAAAACCTGAAGAACCCTGATGAGATGGATATGGATGAGGTATGGTGCTTTAAAAGCAAAACGTGTGAGGTTATTCTGGCACAACATAAACGATTTTGGTTAATTTGGAGCAACTTCAAAACATCAGCAACAGATTCTTTTTTACATTTCTCCCTACTGTCAAAACAGGGATTCCAGCGACACTTGTTCGTGTTATAACAGTTGCATGTGCTAGGCAAATTGCATTGTACACACTATGTACGTAAGTACATCTCAGCTATGCTAATTTATCCCCGCAAGCATGCAGAAGAGAGAATTACACAGTCTTCTCCCACTCTTACCGTAGCTCGAGGTCACCTTGAGCGCCAGATCAACAGCAACCATCCCTATTGGATTTGGGATTACACACATTCCCTCTGCTTAGTGCCTGCCTCTGTCTGCAGTTTGAAATGAATGAGAGAGGTTGGATGTTGGAGGGGGGAGTCTGGTTACGTGGAGCGTTGCCAAAGAGTTAGCAGCTTTTTAGGGTGCAGTTACACCTACAGTTTGTTTTCTTTGTTCTCATTCAGTTCAGTGAAAGGAATCAAGTTATTGTACAAAACAGTCAGCTAAATCCATAAGTCATTTATTTACTGGAAAAATCTGATTACCAGTAATTCTGCCAAGTTATGTTCAGAAAATTGAATCTGGGTTTTTTTTTTAAAATCACACAAAGTGCAAAAAGACAAGAGAGACGTAAAGAAAACATAAAAAAGCAAAAGTAAACTAATGCTCTTTCACATCAATCAGCTGTTGCGGGAGGTGACCCCAAAGCGTCGCTCACGCCGTCAGCTGGCTCAGCTTGACCAGAGGAAGCCCTACATCACAGCCTGCTTCAGGCAGCTGCCCTCCAGCTTCACGGTGGGATCTGACCACCGCCAAAGCAGCTGTGAGAACAAACCTCTTGAACCTGGCCAGGAGTACGTCTTTTTCCTGCTGGCTGAACTCAACACCACCTCCGGGGTGAGTAACCAGGTCAATACAGTTCAAATGACTAACTTTTAGTCAATTGCTTTTTATTTAGTGGCTCTAAAAGTCCACGTCCGTTCATTTAATCGTGGTTCACTACAGTTGGGTTCATCTGAATCAGATTTAATTTTTGTGCTTTAAATTCACCAGTCTTTACTCAGCCCGTGCATTTACCATTTTGTAACCTTCTGCCTGATCTTTCTCTGCAGAAAATGTTCGCTACCAGCCCTTATACTGACACAGTGATGACTCCAGAGTTTGTGGCGGACCCCATGACGTTAGACACCGGTGACGGCCTCATATGGGTGGTGGGCCCAGTCCTCGCCGTGGTCTTCATCATCTGCATCGTCATTGCTATTCTGCTGTACAAAAAGTGAGTTGGTTTGGGAGTTATAACTTGATGTTTGTCTTGTCAGTGTAAAAATAACATTGTTCAATGTCAAATGATAGAAAAAACACTCTTATACTGATTGGCTAGTATAAAATTTTTCTTTGTTCTGGATACCATTTTATTTTATTTCTAAATGCAGGTTAGAATCCTGATCACACAGTCTAAAAACATGCAGCTTAGGCTGAATTGGTGATGCTAAATTGCCCGTAGGAGTGAATGAGAGCGTGAATAGTTGTTTTTCTCTATGTACCAGACCTGTGAGAGTGTAAACCCTGCCTCTCGCCCAATGTCAGCTGATATTGGCTCCACCCACAGGCAACCCAAGTTCAGATCAGCGGTTAAGGATAAAAATAAGGATGAATGAATTAATGTATATTTAGCAGGAACAATGCACAGTATCAGTAACAAGGAATTGAACTCTTTGGCTTATCGTCCAGCGTCTGCTCCAACCAATCTATATCAGAGTGATCCACGTTTTTACTGAATAATGTAAACATGCTGGAAATTTCAGCGTTTTTTTCCTCATCCAGCAACACACAATGAACATTTTCTTGTCATTTGATGTTGAACCAGTTATTTGCAGGGTTACGAGGGAAATGGGCTATGTGAAATAATTGCATGTTAGGAAGCATGTTGAAAGAGGGTAATTCTGTATTCAGAGCAGCATGATATTCAAAAACCCCAACAACAGTGTTGCATGTAAATATGAAAGAGCTTTTTTTCGTGTGTGAAAAAGATGGTTGTGGGAAGTGAGGGGGTTGGAGAGAGGAGAGAGGAGGAGATTCTTTGAGATGGTGCTCAGATTTAGCATAGTACAATCAAGAGAAGTCACACATATGTATTTGAATATGTTTATACATTTAGATAATACCTGTTAATCTGGAAAGAATACTCCCTAATGGTAGATTATTCATTTAAAATGTTCCCAATAGTAATGTTACAGGAGTAAATGACCCTATTTTCAAGTAGTGGACATCAAACTAAAGCCTAAATACTATTCCTTAGTGTCCTGGGGCTTTGGAGCATATTGTGCATATACAGTCAACATGTCCCCATTGTTTGACAGCTAGTTGTAGCTTTGGGTCTCAGTGACTGCAGGTCCCAACTGAACAGTAGTATAAGAGGTCGCCCTACATACCAGGGAAGATCCCTGAATCATTTTAAAGGGGGCCAGGGCCAGTGTGAGCAGCACAAGTACAGCTTGCTACTGTCAGATGATCCCTGACTGTCTGACCTTGCCTTACCTCAGTCTTTGTGGTTAGGGAGAGTAACATCTCTCCTTGGATCTCTCTCTTTTTTTCTCTCTTCTCTTTCTGTCCCCCTCACTCTCCCATCTCCCTCTCCATCTCTCCCTGGTGAATAGTGTTTCCCGGGTCTGCCCTTGGCCCTGACATTCCCCTTTCCCAACTGTATCTGCACCCTCGTGCACACACACAACCACACACACACGTACACTGACACGCAGACTCACGACTGTATGCACTTACTTGCACATTTCATTGACTCCTCACTTGTTCTAACACACTGATACACAAGCACACACACGCGTGCACGCACCTATCCCAAATGCTGATGAGCTTTATCTCACGTTTTGCGAGCCCAGCAGCGACCCCTGTGAATTTTAAACTGCTCTCTATTGATTTATCTCTCTTCTTGCCTCCCCCCTTCTCCCTTTCTCCTTGTGTGTTGTGTTTTCACCATCTTTATATATTTATTTGACTCCTATTGCTTTCTCTGGAAACAGCAAACCTGACAGGTAAGGTTTAGCCGTACTTTATTGCATTTTACAGGGGAAGGCAAAATAGCTTGCCTCAGCAAAAAAAAAAGATGCTTTTAATTAGTGAGGGTGAAGGAGGATTTTGCGTACTTGATACGCTTTCTCAGCTCCCCAGTTTTTGATTCGCTTTCACCGCAGCGTTCTTGACCTGCCAGTTACCAGTCAGTTGGAGTTGTTAGTGAGAGTGGTGACTGTTTTACCTGATCAAGTTCTCACTAAAAGTTATCCTGTCGTTTCTGTCGTACGTCTCCCCCTCTTTCTACTCTTCGTTTGTCTTGCTCTCCAGCCGCAAAAGAAAAGAGTCAGAGCCGCGCACCAAATGTCTGCTCAACAACGCGGACATTACGCCCCACCACCCGACAGACCCTGTGGAGATGAGACGCATCAACTTCCAAACTCCAGGTACGGGAAGAACACACAGCACACACAATCTCACTGTGAAGTTCAGCAACATATACAGGAGTAGATCAAGTCGTATACTTTTTACTGCACAACATGTTTATCCGGATGTTTCCACACTGAATATATTTACTTACAATATATGAGATGTGGAGAAGGAAGTTCAGTCATGTATTTTGTGGTATTTTACACTATAGGTAAATTTATAACAATGTGCTGACCAGTTACTGACTTTATACTTTGAATGCTCTGGACACGTTTTAGTAGGATGCATAAGTAAAAACACAAGTAGCTGTTCATTGCAAAATACCTCATGGGTTATTGAGATAGTAACCGTTAATGTTCTTCATTTAGACCTCCAGATAACTGCTTTTGATTGTTGGATAAAAGCCGGCCTGTTAAAAAGCCATCTAAAGCTTGTATTTCCTTGGCCTAATTGGATTTCCATTCCAACACAGTTTCCACTGGAGTGCTCATGTTATCTCTGCAGCGACAGTGGTGTGTGCAGCATTAGGCCAATTTATAGGTTTTATTTGGAAAGAGACCAAAGTTTTCGAAAAAGAAGAGAATTTTAAAAAGCTACTTACCTGCAAAAGAAAATTCATGCAGGCTGTTGTTTCAGTGGTTTTAACAGAATAAATGAATTTCATAAGTTTTCACCCTGCAAGTTTTGCAGAAACTTCAAAATCCTTATTTTTGGATCCGACTGAAATGGAAAGCATATTTAAGAATTTGGCATAAAATTTTAATTAGCAGCACCTCTAATCCAAAAATACCATTATTGGCTGTCTAAACCTGCTTTATTCTACTACTGTGGGCACATGAGGACACACACCTGCAGAAGACCTTCCTTCTTCACGTAATGAAGCACTTACAGAGAAAACTTTTTATTCATGTGTATTAATATCTACATACCTTACATGTGTAGTGACAGCCGATTGCAAAATTGGCACACACATGCACACAGCCTACACAGAGATTAACTATACACAAATGATGCAACTTAAAGTTAAATTTATGCTGCAGCATAAATGATCCCCATGAAGTGCTCCCACATCATTCTGTTTGACATTATGTGCCTTCATAACTACCTGCGAGCCATATTTATGTGTTTGCCATGTCTCCATGTAACAATTAGCCATTTATGAATAACAAATGGTTGGAAAAGTGTGTTGGAAACAAATCCTGTTTTGACGTTCTCCAGGGTTTTTACCTGCTTTCTCTTTTGTCTCAGTTTCCGTCCGCTGTTCATTCTAAAGCCTGGTGTTAACAACAGAGCGCATTCGATCCGAAACTCATTCTCTAAAGCTTCCCCATCTTCCTCGTGCCTCCTTTTCAGACCCATTATCTATCAGTCTGTCTTTCTGTTATTTAGCCTGCTGTGATCTAGGCTATAATGGCATCTACAGTTTGCTGTAATTGGTCTGAATCGTAGGGGAACCCAGATTGCTATTTTGCGTTTATTGTATTTGGTTCAGTTAAGTTCTCAGTGCTTAATTACAAGCCATGGTTTGTAAAAGCATTTTGGTGAAAGAAGGTTGAAACAAACCTATTGCGAAGCATCAATTATTGTGAGTTTTCCCTGAGATGATTTCCTATTGTATTCCCTCTTCAAGTAGTTAATACATCAGGGAAACCGGAGCTGCTTTTTAGGGAACTTGCACTGTATTTCAGTAGCAGGCTCACCTGCCCCAGCCAATGGCAGAAAAGGAGTCAAATCTCCACAGAGGTAGAATAAACACATCTGCACTCTTTTCTTTTTTCTTGCCTCCCGTCTTTCTGTCTCCTCACCTAGTTGTCTCTCAGCCATCCATCTGTCATCCACGGGCAGTCTCTGCTCCATCAAAAGGCTCGGATTTCAAAATGGAGTGTTTCTCTTCAGCTTCCTTGGGAGCCCAGTCATGCTGCCTGAGTTCGAAAAAACGGACTTCTTTACATCAGAGAAGAGAGACACAAGGATGAAAGGAAGATGCACAAACCCGCTTGTACACCGAAATGTGGAAGTTCAAATTACTTCTCCTCATCTTTATCTGGCCTGGTGCTCAGAGCCTTATCAGCCGCTCTGTAATGACAAGGTTATAATGGCCACGGCTGCTATTTGTCTCTCTGACTTCCAGCACTTTCGCCTGTGCCCTCAGCTGTCCTCCTCCGTTCCTTAAATAATAGAAACTCTTGTTACAATCTCTCTTTTACATAACATTCACCAATACAAGCTGAGACTTCTCTTTATATATGGCGAGCATTCTCATCCGACAGGCCTGCCGTTGTTCCGCAGAATTGGGCGATGTCGTTATCTCCGCACCCGGGGAATTTAATTTGAATGGACATTTTAGCCCAATTAAGTGGGCCGGTGAGCATTTGTGAACATCCCCATCAGCTAATAGCGACCATTGTTCAAATGAGCATACTCCCAGTGCACTTATCCAAGGCCTCTCTTGTCCAGCAGAGCATATGCTGTATCGGCAATGTATGCTCAGTGACCCCTAGTGCTGGGGAGCAAAAAATATGTTTTTGATTAGGCTTCCTATAAGCTAAGCTTGGCTAATGCGTTTGAGAGAGAGAGAGTGTACATTGCATGTGTGTGTGTGTTCCTCTAGGTCATGTGACAGCCTCACAGTGACATCCCATAACTCCTTGGGGCGCAGAGTGGCTCGTTTTGTCATTATCTTCATTGGTGCCTGGGGTTTAATTGTCAAATGGGGCCAAAGTAATGAAGCAGCACGACTCAGTGGATATCTACTGTCTATCTCCAGCCAAGCCCCCCTTTCTGTTTCAAGCACTCACTCTTTTTTTCTTCTTATCAGCGTCTCTCTTTTTGTTTTCCCTTGTTTCTCCTTTGACGTGGCTCCTCCCGGTGTCGCAGTTGAAGAGCTGGTAAACTAAAACAGTCGGTGATCATCATGAAAATTACCACCTGCGATATATAACGTATCTCAAAGCCCTATTCACATCAGATTTACGCTCCCCACTGTGTTAATATGAATTCACATCATTACTCTCCAGGCACAAATAGAAGAAAACAAAACTTTCTTCAGGTGAACTGACTTTCACCCTGCGTTCACTCTTCCACCTATCTGCTATATATTCTCCATACGCCGTCTCCATCTGCTTCTCTTCATCTCGCTCCCCTCCTTGCAGCGTGGCACATGGCGCTTCACGCCCCCATAATTCTGTCAGACGAAGTGACTTCCACATTTAAGCATGTAAAGAACAAACGTTCTGCTGCAGACGCCGTCGCACTGTTGCGAAACTCACGGACACCAGCCAATCGCTCGCACGCATCGGCATCCTACTTGTTTCTCCCGATTACAGCGACGTCTGCAACAAGCGTGCCCTCCTCCTCATAAACACTTCAGTCGAAACGCACACACACACACAAACGGCACACACTTGCGCATAAACATAATCAGATACGCCTGTACCGCCCTCCCGCTGTGATGAATGACGTCTGGAGACAGTGGATCGGAGCACCCCCTGCTAGGTTTAATTAGTCATTGTCACAAATCAATTAGGGAGAGGGGGATGCTGGATGTCTTCATCTCTTTGCATTCATTTACGCCACTGGCCCGACGTCCCCTCGCTGGGACGCCGGTGCAAGGTAAACCCAGCAGAACTTTTATTCTGCAGAATTGAGCTTTGCAGTGTTTTATGTTTGACATGAATCCCGATCAGGTTGGTGTTTTCCTTTATTCACCTGTCTTTTTACTATATCAAAGAGGTGTTTTATGTCCTCTGGACCAAATTTTCTTTAAGAAAGACAAACTTCTTTTCATTTGCTCACAAATCATATTTCTTTGCCGCCCATTTCTCACTTCCTATATCAAATAATCTGTTTTCTTTGGAACAGAGTTGGCTTCTTTGGGCGATGTGATCGTTCCTTGTCACTGAGCGCCCCTTTTGATCTGATGCAGCTTTCAGCCGTGGCAAAATGTATTCCCCTTCACTTGACGGGCAGGTTGGCAGCATCCCATCAGGCTGCATCTCTCAGCCACATGTCCAGTTAACGTCGTCGCAGATGGCTCCTTTCTGCATGAGCAGCCGGGAAGACCCGAGTCTACCCGGACACGGCGGCGACGCCTGCGGCCTCAGAGGACTTCTCCTCTGGAGCAAATAAGACTTTGAACCGTCACCGCGCTCCTCAGAGCTCTGACTCCCATCAGCTGTGGCTCCACAGCTGTCAGCCAAGAATGCGGACACTTTTCCACACCTTTCACTCCTGATGCCTCGGCACCGAGCTGCTGACAAAGAAACCTTTCAGAGTAAGATTTTTCCAGGAAACATAAGCTGGTTTTTCCCCTTCCTCTGTCTCTTTTCTCATTGCTGTCAATGGTAACTGGTATTTATGAAGGCTTAGAGATAGCAAATCAATTTTCTTATCCCATATCTCTATGACCGTTGATGGGGCTTGGCAGAAGGGTTGTCTCAGCAGGGAAGCTAGTGGCGGATACCCATAGCTAACCAGTCTGCTCCTGAGGAGAACTGTGGCTGATCTGATGTGATCTCAACATGTTTGCCCTACTTCTTCATGTCAGTGTGACAGTCTGGTCTCAAGTGTGTCATTCAGAGTTTATTGATGGTAAACTGTTGGTTAAAAACAATTCTTTGTGTTTATTCTTGGCCTTTTATCATTTTGCATACTCCTGTGTTTTCTTTTTACATAGCATTTTCTGTTGCATTCCAGCCGTTTGAAACCATTTCCCCTTATGTTTGCTGTTCTTTACAGATTCTGGTCTGAGCAGTCCTCAGAGTGAAGCAGATTTTGACTATGAAAGTTAGTCTCTATGCTTTAAGCATTTGCGTACCAGCTTTCTTTATCTTTTTTTTGTTAAGCACGCTTGCCTCCATTTACAAATACATAATTTGCATTTGTTTGTTTTTTCACGTTATGCAGCAAAATTTCAGCACTAATTAATATGATGTTGGTTTCTATTGGTATACTGGGCTGTTATTTTCTGTAATTGGATGTCAGTCACAATATTCACTTGGGCTGTTGGCTGTGCATTAATCCACCATGCATAAATAACCTGTGCGATCACTTCTGCTGATGTAGAGATGGTTGAGAGGTGTTTTTTTTTCTTTTTTACAGGAGTACAATCTCTGTTATCCCTCTTTCTCTGCCTCCTTCCTCACCTCCTTGTTGTTGTTCTCCCGTCTCCTTCCTCCTCCTCCTCCTTCACCACCACTGCTCCATTTCCATCCTGAAGTAACGGGGTCTTTTCTGTGCTCAGAGATAACGAGCAGAATTAATTAAAGCGGTGGCAAACAATGGCTCGACATTTGATCACCCCCTCTCCCTGCTCGCTGCGAAGGGATCATCCGGGAGAAAAAGCAGAGTTTTTGGTTTTCCTCTTCCCCTTTTTCCCCCCCTTTTATTTTCTTTGCTTACCCACAGCCAGACTTCTTCCCTTTTATATGGAAATACACAACATCATAAATAGGCTTTTCAAGACAGACTGCTTTGGCTTATCAAAAAGAATCATTATATTTCTCAGGCGCATCGACTGCGGATCGGGAGATTGGAAATGTGTAATTAGACGCTAGTTTGTTTTCTGTGTTCATTGATCACGCTGTTGATTGCGGTTAAAAAAAAAAAACGTGGATAGTAAAAAGCTGTGGGCGAGGGGGGTTGTGTTGAAGGGAAGTGAGCTTTGGATTCCCCCCCCGGGAATCACAACAAAATGTCCTTGAGTGACTTTGCTGGAGCGCGGGTCACAGCAAAGCGTCGTTTCTGAAAGCAGATCTTTTGTTGAATAAACACTGCAATGTGCCTCGCAGTGTGTAAATGACAAAATGAATAAGGGAACAAATCAGGCGCGATCGACTCATTCGTCTTGAGAAGAAAACTAATGTGTGAGGTTGGAGAAGTAAACTGAAGGAGAGAGATGGATGCACAAACATGACAACTTATAGCGTCATACAGCAGCATGTTGAAGAAAAGTGGAATAAAGCTACGGCGAGGGATTTTAAATTGTACAAGTTCCCTAAAACATTCTAGCAAAGTTTGAGGGAATAAACAAACAGTAATATGTATAACCTTCAGCCTATCCCAGTGGCAGGGCGTCATGCTTTATTTGGATGTATATGTAAACACTTTGCCCTGATATATCTCCCCAGCCCTACCAGGCACTTATACATGCAGACAGTAATGTGGGCAGTAAACACAAACTGAAAGGAATTGATGGAGTTTGAGTGTATCAGTAACTCATGCACACTCACAAACACACATAGCAGCACAGCCAGTAAACTACACACACACACATACACAGAAACACTCTTTGATCTCCCCTCAAACAACCCACTCTTGTTCTCTCAAGGAGAAGTGAGCGCCCCTCATCTGCATACGCACTTACTTATTTCGCTCATATTTCCTGATACCTTTTCCCTTTGAATTTGAGGCAAGTAAACTGACAGCCAAATTAAATTTGCAATATTTCGCTCTTTTTCTCGATGCTCATCTCAATGAATTCCTGCACCCGAAGTGATTAATAACTCTGTCGCAATCTCAAGTGGTGCCACTGCGATCTTCATGCTTTGTCAGCTTGTTTAGAAACTCAAGCATGAATAAATAAACACAGTTTTGTCCAAATACTTTCACATAATTTTATTACCTTGCAAGGATTTTTTTTGAGTTTATATTAAGATATCGCAAAGACAAATAAATCCGACGCAGGCTTCGGAAAATAGAGGGAAACTGTTAATTCAGTAAATGATGACGATCATTAAGAAGGGCACGGGTGTTTGTCAAGTGGGCTGTTAACGCAGTGTGCCCATTCATTTTCCGGAGGATGTCACGGCATCTAGTGTCTTCTCCATTTGTCTCACATATGCATTGTAATCTGTGTTAATCTTCATGTAATTGACGCTGCTGCATTGTTTCTGTGAGTGTAAAATAAATTACCATTACTAATGAAGACTGTCAGCGCAGAGAGTCGGGCTCCCTCTCTTAAAAGCAGCCAAAACATCAGTGACCTCCTTGACTTTGGAGGGGG
>CAFUXE010000008.1:420639-437808 GCA_903364295.1 Serranus cabrilla | reverse complement strand
AAATCACACAATTTTCCCACCCAACTGAAAAGCTAGTGTTTCTGGAAATTCCCAGGAATAAATGAGGACTTAATTTGCAATGAATAAATCAACAATTTCTTGATAACTTAAGTGCACAAAAACAGATGCATGATTTAAGATATCTTGACAAAACAGCCCAACAGCAGTTTGATAAATATTCCCTGGACTGCATGAAAATAAAGTTAAAAAAAAACAACATGATTCAGGGGGAAAAAAGAGATCTGTCATTGCTAATTAATTCTTCAAAAGGGTTTTTGAGGATAAAATAGAGAATTGCTTTTGTTTTGTTTTTTTGGAAAGTGAAGGGGTGTTGATCTTGGAGCCGGTGTTCACTGGGTTGAGCAAAGGGTAGAAACAGCAGCTCGCTTGCTTTGCACTGGCTGGAATGGAGCAGCTCACTGTCACTCAGCATCACTCACACTCCTAAACCTCCTGATCCCCTCCCACCTCCCCTCCCATGAGCCCCCAGGTCAGGGCTCTGTTCTTGAATAAGGGCCTTTTTATAGAGGCAACAGTCCAAATTTGCCACCATGTTAATAAACAAGAGCATCACAGATTAAAGATCCAGCAGTACAGTCTCCCTGTGGGAAATGGGAAGACTGCTGCACAGCATCTCTCATCTTTATTTTGAAAATAATAATATATAGTATTTATGTATCAGTAATGAGCATTAACTTGAATCTGTTAGATCTGCTTTAAGTAAAACACCTTAAAGATGTGTTTGCATTGCAGAGTTTTTGTTTTTCCACCAACCACTGATCCAGGATTAAATCCTCCTCTTTTTGTTCCACGCTGAAAGCAGATATTACTTTTGATTATCTTCAATGAGGAGTACAAGGCATTTTGCCAACATAAGCATTCCATTGATCCACAGACTTTAAAGGGCTGATGTGTTTCTTGTCTCTGATCCCAACATCAAAAACGTAGATTTTTCATCTTGTGTCATTTTAAATTTCCCAAGATTTATTAATGCCTCAAAATGTTTTTTTCTGTGGCTACACTCAGCAGCGTTGGTCCTATTGGTCCGTCTGTCTGTCTGTCTGTCCGCATCACCACCACTACTTCTTATTCAAATAATCCATCAGCCCTGCTCGACACACTTAGCTGTTTTGGAGCTCTGGCCTGGTCTGACCGAGGGCCTTTAACATCACCAGTCTCTACATGTTCGCTGTGTGACATTCACCATGTACTGCACCAGCTTCCTCACCACTAAAACCCAGCGTCCATTGTTATCCAAGCAACAAAATGCTCACCCATAAACGGTATGATGTGTGATTTTTTGCACTTATTTGCAGCACTAATAAACTTTCTGTCCCCTCTTCCCCTCTGTGGACTTTCTCTCTCCATTTTTTGGCGAGCAGGTATGATGAATCATCCTCCTATCCCTATCTCAGAGCTGGCTGAGCACACAGAGCTTCTCAAGGCCAACGACAACCTCAAGCTCTCCCAGGAATATGAGGTGAGTGGGCTAAAGGTCAAAGTTTCTTCTGAGTATTGATTCCTGTCTGATTGTGTTTTCATTGGCCGGGGACACATGAGTCCCTGTTGTCCTCCTGGGAAATGCCTGTTTGTTGTCCTTTTTTTACCCGCGTGTCGAAGTGGCTGCAGCTGGTGGTGCTGCAGCAGTTATGAAATCTCAGTGGTTCTAAGCCACTAATTTCCTCAGATACCTTCGCAGCCTCAACATGGCAAAGCAAGACAATTGTCATTTTCAATTATATTCCCCTGGCGCGTTGTTGGAACTCCTAAAATCCCAAATGCAATTTCCTAAAATTCTTTGCTAAATAAAAGAATCATTCCACTGTAATGCATCCACTCCTTCACCGGGAAAGTTGGATATTTCTGCGGCAAAATCCTTTTGTGACAGCCAAAATGTGCCCGCTTTCTCGGAAAATTGGGTAACTGCACTCAACTGGGGAAAATAGAAACACTGAGAAATTGAGAAAATTAAATCTATTTGAAACATTAAATCAGGAAAACCAGAAATTGGAGATTTAAGGCTTTGGCTGTCTTAAACACTTACTTAAGTAATAAACGTAATGGGTCTGTGCAAGGATAAATCAGTGGTTTAAATTCTTCACACACACACACACACACACACCATTGAACAAATGTTCTTCCAAAATGGAGATATAGTCTGGTTTACGCTCAACTCTGCTAATGTGTTTTTGGGAAAAAGCACACCGGCAGTCAGTCTTTAACATAGTACTTGTGTGTGTGTGTGTGTGTGTAGAGGGGGTAACTGAGCTGTCTGAGCTCTGAGACCGCTGCGGTTATAAATGACACCAGAGTTGATTAGAAATCAGGAGTGCTGAATCAGCTCTCGTTTGCATACAAGCAATATCCCCTCCTCGCCATTCCTAAATCACTGAGCCTGTCGCCTCGCTGCGCGCCAGGCTAAGGTAGGAAGCAGGTACACAAGCATAGATTGCTGTCATCATGCCTGCCGGGGGATGTTGGTGGATAATGACTTCTCATAGCGATCCAGTATTTCTTGGGTATCTATTATTCATAAATCCACATCCGGGCTATGCACCAAATGGACAAGCTTGTTCCATTCGGGGGGGAAAGACGAGAGACTTGATGCCAAAGTTGACGCTTTGCTACAACCACAACTTCTAATTACTTGGCTTTGAGAGAACATTAAAACCGCCCGTTCGTCTCTTCTCCCACTCCGTCTTTCTCGCTCTCTCTGTCCCCCCCCTGCCCCTTCACAAAACCACCCCCCAGGAAAAATAAATGACCAAATTAAATAGAGAAGTGTAATTTTAATTTTGTTATTTTCTTGATGAATGGCTGCTCGTCCGGGCGCCCTGGCTTGCCAAGCGCAGCTCTACGGGGCTTTGACTGATTGGTTTTTAGCCAGGCGGGATGTGAGGGAGGAGGAAAAATGGAGGGAAGAGGGGAGAGAGATGAGGTGGGGAGGCTCGGTTAATGATGAGGATTCAGTGAGGGGAGAGAGAGCGCAGGGCATCTCAGCTGGGGAGCGGAGATGAAGAGGAGATAATCTGACACACAAACGGCAATGAAAAAAGGAGCCACGGTTTTACCTGGCGACACCGAAGCCATAGAGTTTGTTATCTATCTTCTGTCAGGCAGTTAGCAGCCGTGTCCTGCAAAGCCTGCCTCCACGACAAGACGCTGTCATTCATCTTCAAACGTGTCATCGTGGATCATAAGGAGCAGGAAGAGGGAGGAATTCTAGTTGTTGCAGAATTTTAGTACGGACGGTTGCCATCTTTGCGTCCTGGGTGAAATTTATGAAAAAATAATTCAAGTTTGGACTGCACAGATGCGGTTTTCAAATTTTGAATTGAGCGATATTTCAGGGAAGTGACCCCATTCTTTATATGCACACACACACACACACACACAGTCAGCCTTAAGGTAATCTGGAAAGAAAGGGAAAATAGCTGCAGGGTGGCTGCTAGAGAGGGAGTGTAAACATCAGAGAGGAGACGGGAGATGAAAAAAGAGATAAAGAGAGAAAGAAATATGGACAAAAAAGTAGGGGACTTTGAAGATGGAGAGATGCAGATAAGGAAAACAGGGACAAAGAAAGGGATAGAGATAAGAGGGCAGAAGGAGAGAAAGAAGGAAAGAAAGAAACAGATGGGTAGAGGCTTAAACAGAGGGAAGCTCTGATTGCTGTGATGATTGCATGAAAACTGTTAGATCAGGTTTCCAGTTGGACTTCATTCAGCTTCAGCCTCTCTGCAGCCCCACACCCTGCACGCCGAAGCCCTAACTGCAAAATAACCTTCAAGCCCACATCCCCACGCCAACAGAGCGCCAGACGCCTTTAAGCAAACAGCGAATCGTAATGGAATACTTAATTATCCTGACAAGGGAACAGAATATTTATCTGGATTTCTTGTATTTTAAAGAGGCGGCTGAATTTGTCTTTCACCCGAGCGCCGGGCCTCGCTTCACGCCCTCCCCTCGAGTGGAAGAGCCGCCGCCGCCGCCGCCTTCGCCAATGTTGTTATTTGTCATTATACACCCGCTACTACTTTAATGATCTTGATAAAGTACTGTGTGCAGCTGCTGTGAGTATTTAAAGCAGGCAGTGAGCAGATTTTCATGATACCATATTCTTTTTTCCTTTGGGGAAATCACCCTCTCAATCTCTCTCCCCCTCCCTCTCCCCTCTTTGATAACATTCAGGTCGTATTGGTATTGCTCAGCTCCTCCCAAGGCTCTTCTGATTCCTTCTTTGTGTCTGTGCATGTTTTGCCTGTCTCTGCCCCCCTTCAGTCCATCGATCCGGGCCAGCAGTTCACCTGGGAACATTCCAACCTGGAGGTGAACAAGCCCAAAAATCGTTACGCCAACGTCATCGCCTACGACCACTCCCGCGTCATCCTGGCTCCCATCGAGGGTAAGCTCACACCCTGCACCTACACCACCTCAGACATGAGCTCAGCTTATTGCAGATCATTTGGGAAATCCTCGTAATTACAGAGTCAGTTTAAGTAATTAGGAATTTATACCGGATAGACCGGATGGGAGTCGACAGTGAAGTGCACAGCAGTGCAGAATAGAATACATTAATACAATGATGTCATTTAAATAAGAAGAATAAATACACGTTACTGGGCCGGATTATCGTCTTGTGTTCGGAATATGGAGCAAAGTAGGATAAAAATGTGTAAAATACAATTTAATAATTTATAGTATGTGCAGTTCAGATTCAGTTCAGCAGCAACCAGTGAATTTATAGAACAAAAGAGGCCAAACAGAGGACTCGGCTCAGCTCGCTCCTGAGCAGCTCAGCGGTTTATTTCCATGGGGTTAGGTGAGGACGTGTTTGGACCCGGCACTCCGTCAAATCTCACTCTCGGAGTAACCCAGGAATCTGACCAGTGTTTTCACCGTCCCATTTGTCTCATCAGATCTGCCCCACTCTCATGACTCCCCTCTAACTGGCCACAGACACAGTACTGAGAATCCAGGGAAACTCTTCCCCTGACTCCTAAATCTCAAGGGACGTTGTCAGAGGTAGTCACCCTTCACCGCTGACATTGTTCTGGCGTTGCATCACCAGAAGAGCTCCAGACTCCTGCGAGTAGTGCCAAACTCCTGCTCCGCAGTATACTCTCTCTTTTGTGTGAGCTAACTGCGCCGACTAGATTTCGACATCTCGCTATAGTCAGGCCAATTTGAGGGTGCGACAACATGCATAACAAAATTATCCCAGGGAAAAAAAAATGCTTCGTCCATAAATACATAAATTAATCAAGTCTGAAATTTCTATTTTACACTGCAGTGATTTTGCCATTAGTCGCAGCAGTAGAACAATTCATGCACGCTGCCATTCTCTGTTCACTTAGCTATGACTAAAGCCAAGGCACCACAGTCGGATTGTGCGACGTGGTATCCGTTTTAATGACATTTGCCTCTCTTTTCTTTCTTTTCCCCCCTTATTTCCGTTCTTTTATTCACTCTCTTTTCTTTGTTCTTTACCCCCATCTCTTTCTCTACCTATCTCTATCTATCTCTCCCCCTCGTTTTCTTTCTCATTCTTCCTCTCCACCCCGGTTGTTGTCCTCACTGCGTCTCCTCCCTTAAATTAGCCCAGTCGAGTGTTTCATTGTTTGTCGCTTGAGTGAGGACACGTCAGTCAAAGAGACGTGACTCTCCAACACAGATGCCGCCACGCTGGAGTCTCTTTTCAACTGACAGGACTGTAGAAGTTGGTGAAATGAAGATGGGCAATGTTGCGCCTTATCACTGTCAGATGCTCAGTGTTAGAGATACTCTAATTGCAAATGATCCTGTTTGCTTAGAACAACTTAAAAGCTCGAAACACCTTTTGGTTGCAGGACAATCAACACCAGCACAATGCCCTGATTCCCCCAACCTTTTCTTGTGCTGCACATGATGGACTAGCTTGTTTCACATCTTTGACATTTGGCATCATGAGCAACCCTGATGAAACCGTGCAGTGAACTACATATTTGAGCTTTGAAGTGTCCTGTTGCTGCTGCACACACATTAAAGGATGCTGCAGAATACTTTGACAGTTACATTCAGTGGGGTTTTTTTGCCATAGAGCTTACAAGCGCTATATACACCATCATTATGTTTCCAGTACACATTCGTCTACCCGGCAATGTGGAGGCGTTCCTTACGGCTAGATTTAGTGGACTAGTGCGCAACAGAGCATGGTGGCGCGCTGAGAGGGATGGTAGCTGGATGTAGCTCCCGGCTGTGGTGGCTGAGTGGCTGATTTACTCCTCCTCGCTATCCTCCATCTACAAGCACACTCCATCCATGGTGGTGGTAAATCAGATGTTGGCTGTTATGACATATCTACAGAAATCTAGGCACAGAGGTAGAAAAGAAAATGATATAAGAGCAGCACAGGAAGTTGTGACTGTTGCTGCATTTGAAACCATTCAAATGGAACAACTACTGAGGTTTCCTTTAGCTCTCCAGCAGCAGAGGGGGAGGGAGGCTGGGAGGCTGTTTTACCATCTCATTTAACCGCGTATTAGGATTTGAAATGTTGTTTTTAAAACAAGCATTTAGATTCAGCAGGAGTCATATTTTAAATATTTCAAGATAACATGATCGGCCATAACTTAAGATGCTGCCGCTGCCGTCTGGACAATTCCAACATTTCACAGATAGCAGCCAATTTTCACTTGTTTCAACAATAAGAGGTGTGAGATCTCATTACGTAAGCAATTTACTTGTTTGTTTTTTTTCCAGTCGAGAATCTTTACACCTTCATTGATTGGAAAACAGGGTTAGTGTGTGTGAAAACTGGGAATTATTGAGGCAGATGGCACCAAACAAAAGGGTGAAAATAAGTAAAGGGAAAGAATGAAAAAGAGATTAAGGCCGATAATGGATTCAAAGAGGAAATGCTGTCGAAAGTGGAACGTTTTCTTGGATGTTCATTAAGTATTTTCTTGTTGTGGTTTTTCTAGGTATCACAGGTAGCGACTACATCAACGCCAACTACATCGATGGCTACAGGAAGCAGAACGCCTACATCGCCACCCAGGGTCCATTACCAGAGACGTTCGGGGACTTCTGGAGGATGGTGTGGGAACAGAGAGCAGCCACTGTGGTCATGATGACCAGGCTGGAGGAGAAATCACGGGTAAGTCCTCCTAAAGCGAAGTCTGGACTGATGCTGGGCTGTTTTTTCTTTTTAAATCCACTTTCGAATATTGTCTCTGAAATAAACTTCAAAATAAAATCACTGGTTCACGAGCTGCTAAAAATGGCACATCTTTACAGTGATTTCCCAGTTTCATACTAGGACTGTCATTGGGAGGTAATCAGACTTATTTTTTCCTGAATTGCTTTCGGAGACGTGCAGAAATTTGAATGGGGTGGTGTAAGCAGCAGGGGAGGGTGATAAAATAGAGTTAACTCAAAGACATCTGATAAGGTAGGCTGCGTATCCACTGGGAATATCTTGGCTCTCGTTTCTCTCCTTATTTGCAGTGAAAACGACAAGCTGTTGCTTGTTCCCTACAGTGCTGAGAGCTTAGCAAGTTTTAGCGCTCAGAGTGCACAGAGCAGGAAGCTAAAATTAAATCTTCAGCAACAGAGTCCCGCAGAGTTTTTGCAGTACCTGTGACCAGAGCCTCCCACAACCATCTGTTGATAGTGGAAGTTGGAGGAAAGGGAGCATTGGGAGCACAGTGGCTAAGTCCCAGAAGGGAGGAATGAGATGTCAGGGTGTGATCACACTGGTCCACTTTTGTTTTTTTATTTCCTTTCATACATTTAAGTCCATGGGAAGTGGTGCACAAAGTATACAGGAAGTGTATTCTTGAGCACAGCCAATATGCGATTTTTGAGACAGATACTAAAACTGATCTTTGAGGGGAAAATTAATCAGTAAACGATATGATGGCAGATATAGTATTTTTTTAAGCCGGAATAAAAAAAGCCCTTTTTATGTGGATTGTGAAATTATTTTTGTGTAAAAACTTAATTACATTATATTTAACATAATATTACATTGTTATACATTATTCAAACAATGTGTTATATTGTCAGCTAATTCTATAAATGGTAACTGAGAAAATAAAGAATGAATAGGAATAAAATAATTAGCTAAATAAACATAATTGCTGTTAAAAATTTAAAAAAGAATAAAAAATGCCACCATTTCTAAATAGCACCAAGCAACATTTTCTGCATTATAAATTGTGTTAAAATAAGTTTTCATAATAGCACAAATACTACAGCTTATACACCGTCTTCAGCCCGGCGTCCTTAAGATTGAAAGGAAGACTTTCAATTGTTAGTAAGAACTTTTTAAAATTGTCTTGATGATGTAAACACTTTTTTGTCAGCTAACTAACTTTGAAAAATTGGCAGCTGGCATAGTGTGTGAGTAGAAAGCACATTGGCGCTGTTAAAGCAGCCTCTTCAGTGTTTGACAGTTGGATATCAGCTCTGTTTGCCTTAGTGACAGCTAGTCATTAGGTAAACAAAGTCCCTGACAAATGACCAATTTTGTGTTTAATTTATGAGCTGATAATGCAGGTGAGTGTCCAAAAAATTTGGAATAAAATAAACCAAAATGGCAGGACTTTAGGAAGGATCTACAAAGATTTTATTCTGTGCTATCAAGTAGTGGACTTGTCCAAATGTCAAAAAGCCAACCGTGATGTTTCATCCTGTCAACTCCAACCTGCATCAACATCAGGCTCACTCACCCCAGGTGTCTCCGCTCATTTTCCCTCCCTCTATCCCTTTTCAATTGTTTACCTATCCTCCGTCCCGACATGCGCGTTCCACTGCTGTCAAACGTGATCAGGATTAGCGGGCGGTAGAACTTGAGTGTCAGTTTGAGCAGGAAATGGGAGAGAAAGCTGGAGAGCAGCGCATCTCCCTCACGAGCTGTCACATCTCATCTGATGGCCGCTGGTGCGTCACAGCCCATATTGAATGAATCTTTATTAAGTGAGCTGGCAGGGGGAGAGATAGGAGAAGCAGGTGTTGTGTTTTCAGACTGTACTGCAGAAGCACTGGACAAAAAACAGCTACCATTGAATCACGAATTCTTAAAAAAGTGTCATTTTAATTTTTACCAAAACATGTAGAAGAACAGTAGGTGTTTTATATGAGGGTCTGAAATGATAACACTTAATCAGGCTTTTATTTTGACAGACACTGAATTGTCTCTGAAGTAATTTTGTTCCCTACAGTCCTGCACAATGATGCTTAGTATTATAGGTGAAATTTTAGTTTTAAGACAGAGAGACGGATGAATGCAGATTTTAGTGTAACACTGGTGAAGTTAAGCTGAAGAGTGGAGTTGCTGTGACAGTCTGCGTAGTGTCTTTTCTCAGATTTGAAGTAGAGAGAAGCCACCCTGGTGTTCCTGTCAACACTGCCTGGAGTTTTAAACCACAGGGGGGCTTGCTTTATGAGTGAGCGCGTGTTGTTATGTCAGAGAGCATGGTTAAAAAATGTTCTGTACTCCTTTTATGTGCATAATCTTGTTCATAAGTGGAAAAAACCATTTACATTTTTTTTTATTTTCTCCCTTTCTCCAGATTAAGTGTGACCAGTACTGGCCCAGCCGCGGCACAGAAACCTATGGTATGACCCAAGTCACCCTGCTGGACACCATAGAACTGGCCACCTTCTGTGTCCGCACTTTCTCCTTGCACAAGGTAGGATGATTTCTCCCTCTCTCTCTTTCTCTCACACGCATATGTACACAAGTCTATGCATTAACAAAACAGCAAGGACATGCAGAGGATCATAAAGTGGACATTGCATATTGATGCATTAGCAGATATAATATAACCGTTATGTTTATTATTAAGTTTGATAGCCATGAATTGCAATTTCATTATCCAAGGTCTGCCTCGTAAACAGAGTCAAGGGTCACAACATGTAAAAACACAGATACAAACAAGAAGCAACAAAAGTGCCTTAACCGTGCAGTGGACGTAAAGGTATATACATGTATAACTCTTCGTTCACTATGTCCTTCCAGTCCACCCCTCTTACCTTGTTCAGCTCTCTCCCTCCTCAATAGATCATCTGTTTATGTGCGTCTGCCAAATTGAAGCACTAAGGTAAAGTGAGCAGAAGAGAAACTCAATATACATAATTGTCAGGCTGCTCTCATGCTGCTGTGCACACACACACACATAGACACACGGACATTTAAAACACAGGCAGATACAGACTACAAAGCAGCCTGCATGAAGCATTTGCAGATGCATGCGAACATATAGTAAAGGTCACACACAAAACCCCACGTGTGTGTTTACATACCTGAGACGCATATGCATACATTTAATGCTACACTCTGATACACATCTGTAGACATGAAAAAAGTGCATGGAAACACAGATCTGCACACAAAGGCGCGGAAAAAAAGAAGAAAGAAAGAAACGCCATCACATTTACATGCAAACTCGCTCTCACTCGCACCTCATTGTCATGCAAACACGAGTGTTGTAAAAAGACCTGCCATTGGAAGGATGAGACATTTCCAAAAACTGTTCCTCTGAAGCACCACGCTTAAGGCACAGCTGACTTTGTAGCTTTGTAGGGGTGTCAGCGGAACAATGAGCACCGGGGCACACCAGTGACGGTAAAGATAGCTACATATCAGCAGCCACGGTGCTTTAAAGCTCGCTGGTTGACATTCAGGGCCATTTACATTCTGCCGCTCTCAGCGTCCATCAAGCCTTACGGATAGGATTCTTTTTCTATCTGTCGTCTCCCTCCTCCTTATAACTGCAGCAATTGCTGTGATTTCTCACTGAGCTGCTTTCACTTTATATCTCTGAGAAAAAAAATATGCTGTGTTGAATTTGTGTGAAGTATAAGGCAGCAGAAGCAGACAGTACACACACAAACAGACACACAGTGCACCTATCCATATGTGTGCACGTCCTGCAGTGATCCCAAATTGCTTCTGCTGATAAAACCTTAACAAAATAAAATGACATTTGAATAAAAACCAGCAGCCGAGCACCTGCCGCATCATTGCATCCCGCCTGAACTGCAGAAACAGGGAATGTCCAAAGGAAAATAAAGGGAAATAAGATTTAGGTCAGTTTGCTTTTAATTACCACACTCATTTATTCATTTATTCAGCAAGGAAAAAAATTCCCTCTGTCAGGGAAGCAGAAACACCGCATTGAAATGCAAACAGTACCTCCATTAGAGGATCTTCTGAGAGGAGAGGAGGACAGAAAGATGCAAGGGAGATTTTTTTCCCTCGCTCTCTTCTTATCCTCCTCAAAAACCTTCCTCTGGATCCCAGCTTGTATCTTTGATGCGTTGAGTTTGAGGCAGGAGCTGACAGACGTCTGTGTAATGTGGGTGTTTGCTGCATGTATCTGTAGATGTTCTGAGCAGCTGTAATGTGAGAGCAAGAAGATACAGTACCTGTGCTATAGTATAGAAATAATCATGCTTATTATACCATGATGATTCTATCTGATCTGCTTCATGTGAGAGCAAGCGTTTCCCAAAGGAGACGTATGCCCTCCAAAGCAGTACTGCACCAAAAATCTGCTTTAAGCTTGAAACACTCGTCCCTTTAAGAGGAAGCTCAACAAAATTGGAAGCTTACAGACTACAGAGAGCACAGCAGCAGTGATTCATTCATATACGTTACAATGTGAAAACAGCTGATTTAATCAGAGTATTGCTAAATGCACGATTAGTATTTCAATCCTAATGCACGGCCCCGTCCGTCTTGTTAGTCGGCATATGCATCAGTTGCCAAAACCAATACAGGGAAGGGTGACTTGTGCAAACAGAGCCATCCGCCTGTGTACACACCTGAATATGTCAACCTTTTGTGTGTGTTTGTGCCTGTCACATTTAACTCGCTGTCCCCTGGTTTTTCATTGCAACGTTAAGTCAGAGTCCTCTATGGGGACAACACAATCATGGCTAGAAATACAGAGAAGTCAAAAATGTATTTTGTGCACTAAAATACAGTCATTTTTCTACAACAAATGGGGGAAAATTAACATTGTTACAAACATTTTTACAACCTATACTTACAGCCTGTCTTGTCCTCTCCTCTCCGGTCCATGCAAACAGCCTGCAGTTCAGTCCAAAATTCACAAAAACAAAATCCACGTAACAGTTGGTCTCAGGAGAATCAATTATGGTTTGCCAGTTGCGCTTGGAAAATTTGCTAAATGTGTTATTTTTACTGGATTTGGTCAGCACAAACGTTTTATATTTTGCAGAATTTAAATGAAACATAGAATAAATCGATTTAAGATAGTTTTTTTAAGCTTAGAGTTGGTTTATTTTTCCTGATTGAACCACATGTAGCACATGATTCATTCAAGATAAAATAATAAATCAGTTTTCCAGTTCCTAGCTATGATAAATGGTGTATTTTTAGCATGGTTAGTTTCAGCAGGTTATGGGGTTCAAAGGGTTACGACTAAAAGTCATCTTTGCTTTGAGGTGTAGTGTTTGTACTCTACAGGCTCAAAATGTATTGCTGAGTCAGGTGGTTTTACCCATAAAGTTAATTTAAAGACTCATCGTGCAGTAACCCTTAAAATGCCCTGAACAGTGCCCGTCTGTATCCACCGTGCAGTGAAAGCAGCTCACACTTCATCTTGGTTTATTTTTGTTCGGCAAAAATAAAACCAGTTGAAGTCCAGTCGCTCCAAACAAAACTCCACCACCGTGTCCAACACCTCCCTCTGTTCTCTCCAGAATGGCTCGAGTGAGAAGCGTGAGGTCCGTCAGTTCCAGTTCACGGCGTGGCCTGACCACGGAGTGCCGGAATACCCGACCCCCTTCCTGGCCTTCCTCCGCAGGGTGAAGACCTGCAACCCACCTGACGCCGGACCCATCATCGCCCACTGCAGGTCAGTAGCTGGTTTTGATGTTCGGGTTGGTTATGATACTCTTTGATTTTTATTGCTCTAAGTGGTTTAAAACTTTTATGCAAGTGGAATTCCTGCGCTTAAGTTGGACAGTTTTATGTGCGCCTGCGGTTAGCTTGATGCCACGAGAGTTAAAATGAAGTCGAACACCAGACGCACAAGAGGGATTTTTTATTTTTCGCCCCTGACCATAGTGTGTGTGTGTGTGTGTGTGTGTGTGTGTGTGCCCGTGAGCAAACAAAATAGCAGATCCCCTTTGTTATACATTACATAACACACATTATACAAACACATGCTCTCTTTCTTAGCAGAGATCCTCCATCTTTTCTTTTCCCCATTGGTCACATCATCTTTCTTTTTAAGGCATCCCTTTTTTTCGGTGCTTTTATTCTCTCCACCTCTGTCTCTTTTTTCCCTCCCTATGAAAAGCCTCCCAGTAATCCCTTCCCATCTTTCTTTTGCTCCTTAGCCCTTCCTCCTTTTACAAGCGATATTTCTCAAATGGCTTATTCAAATTGAACCCTTCTTTTTTGTCAAGATAAGAAGACTTCAGTGAGTCCAAAGCACGGCACAATAGAAGGGAAATTTGACAGCTTGCTTCTCACGGTCTCCATCACTGTCCTCTTGTTGTTCTATTTGTCATTTCTAGATGTTTGCGTATTCCCTGCTTTCACTATATCCTCTCCCACTCAATTATTTAAAATGTAACGCCACAAAAAATCTACAAGCATTACTGGACATACATAATCTTTTAATTCTTTTAATCGTTTTTTTATTACAGGAGTGAGAATAACCATAAATTACACACAGAGCACCCTGAGAGGATAAAACCCAAGAAATAAGGGCATGAAATACAATCTTTTTCTCCTCCCCTCTCCTGCAGCGCGGGTGTCGGCCGGACAGGCTGCTTCATCGTCATCGACGCCATGCTTGAACGTATCAAGCACGAGAAGACGGTGGACATTTACGGCCACGTGACGCTGATGCGTTCGCAGCGGAACTACATGGTGCAGACGGAGGACCAGTACAGCTTCATTCACGATGCGCTGCTGGAGGCGGTGGCCTGCGGCAACACTGAAGTCGCTGCCCGGAGCCTCTATTCCTACATCCAGAAGCTGGCACAGGTGGAGAGCGGAGAGCACGTCACTGGCATGGAGCTCGAGTTCAAGGTACAAATGGCTTACCGATAGCCAAGACGGCTACAAAAAACCTGCAAATCAGATTAGTAATGTGTCTATATTAACTTTCCACTCTTTGGACTTTATCATGACTAAATAATGAAAGACATAAACACTAAGTTTTGTGAGTTCTATCACCTTGTCTTAAGCTACTGTAAGCCTTTTAAATGAGGCTGGCTGCCAGCTTTATCTTCCCAGAAGGTGTTTTGGATGCAAATCCAATTTCTTCGCCTATCATATTTTTCGCTCTTCACCGTTATTTGCAGCGTGCTTAATTGTTGCCTGCAATAATGGCTTTTTGATTTATGTTCAAACATTTCTTTGCATTTCGTGACTTGATGAAAACATATAGTGGCTGTTGAGTAGCAACTGTGTTTCTGGCAAGAATGTGTGAAACTAAATGAGGAGACTGGGGAAGACATAAAATGGATGATTACTGTAGCTGATTGGGGAAGTGGGAGAATAACATTTCAGCTGAGTGGAGAAGCAGTTTACTGAAATACTTAGTGTATCTAAGACAAACTGAATTAGACACGAAGCAGGTTCGGTTTATTTTAGCTTGTTTCTCATGCAGGTAAAATGGAAACAGAGTGTTTAAAGAGTTAAGAATAAAAGATAAAGACACTTCTCCTGCAGATGTAATACCTTTCAGCCTCAGGTAAGTGGAATGTAGATTCAAGCGGCCTTATTTACATGGCAGCTATTTGTCACTTTATACCGCTAGAAAGCAAATCTCTTTTATTTTCTTGAGCCTCACTTCAATGACTTAATCACTTAGATACACACTATTTGAATTATTATATTTCGAAAGGGAGAAAATGGAAATATTGAAGCCCTTCACTGTTTGGCCCCCGTGTTCATTCTGGAGGATTTGGAATAATATGCTTAAGCAAAGAAATTGGTTTTAATCTAGCAGGCACAAGACAAAGCGTTTTGGCTGCAAGCGGCATGGATTTGAGTTTAGGTTTGGAGAAAGAAAGGATGTACGCTTTCTCAGAGAAATCCAGGACAAAGCAGCAGGTGAGGATAAACAGCCGGGGCGCAGTGTTTACATAGATCTCCATTAAAGATCTTAACAATCATCAACTTCTAGACTCACCTCAGCTTTGGCGCCCCGGTCGGTATCTGCTGACCTTGAATTGTACGCTAAGTCTCAAATCATCCATCATCTTCCCATCGCCGTTCACCAACACGGCCCCCCTGCCAAGAAACAATAATAGTGCTGGTGTGTTTCGACCTTTTTTTTTTTTACTCGCTGGCTCACAACGGTGATGGAATCTCCATCGCCATCTGTAACAAGGATAATGCTGAGCTGGCGTCAGGAGTCAACCGGGGATTAATAACGTCCACGCTACAGTCAGGATGGAGAGGAGCGGTGCGCGTGCAGAGGGGCGGGGGAGCTAAGTAATTAATACTTGATGATGACAAATGGAGGTGGATGGCAGGGCAAGTGGAGGGAGGAACGTTTGGCTAATGAACAAAGGGACGACTGTATGCTAACTTGGCACTAAGGAAGTGATTCGACAGAATGCTGCACTATAGGGACGAGTGGGAGTGCATTGTCATTCTCAGGTGGGAGACGGTGTCGTACAGTTGAGCTGCGGCGGGAAGCACCGGAGTGCAGCCGGGAGAGTGAACTGTAAAGAGGGACTTGTTGTGGAGTTGTCAGACTCGTGCATGCTGGCATATGTGCATGAATAACAGACAGGTTTGGAATAATATGCACATGCAAGAGAAGTATTCAGCTGCATAACAAAAAATCCACTGGGATCAGTTTGAAATTGAATAGTGAATGATTTGGAATTCAGTTTTAATTGGGATCCAAATGCAAACAGGAAGACGCTCTTCAGTTTGAAGTAAGAATAATAGTGAAAGTTTTCGAGGCATTGTGGTTTGTTCGGGTTACGTCGAGGTCAGGCTCGGATTAGAATAGTCACAAATTTGTAAGCCCTGTGTTGTGACATACAACACTGAATATGATTATCCCCATGCTTAATGTACATCAGCTCTCACCTTTCGTGTGAAAAGATACGCTGTACTATAAATGGGTAGGGAACTGGCAACCGCGACCAAAGGTACCCGACAGTCGCTGCTTCTCTGCCCTGTTGGATGACAGGTTGCCAGGTTTGGCTCCGTTCCCCTGCACCCTCTGCGGTGTTTGGTGGTGTAGCCGTGGGGCCTCTTTAGCGCTGCCAGGCCACCTCGGGCCTTTCCAGGTGCCTTTGTGAAACACAGATCAAAGGGAGGACGGTAGCGAGGGATGAAGGGAGCGGAGGAGGAGAAGGGCTGGACGGACTCCAAGTGGCCACTGACACAGAGATGCTGGCGCTGTGGGGGAATTAGAGGGAAAGAGAGGACAACGCTCTAATGGGAAAAGGAGAGGAATGGGGAGTTGGGCCCTGGTCACACTCTGAGAAGTCAAGGAGAAACACTTTTTCTTTGCACAACCACTGAGAGACAAGGAAATAAATCTACATTCCCGCCTACTTTTAAGCAGGGTCAGTTAAAGCTCATCTCTCTCTCTCCTCCCTCTGCTGGCGTCACGCTTTCCTCTGTCGGTCCCCCAAACAATCTGATAAGGGTGTCTTCCATTTTGCAGGCAAAACGCTAACAAGCAAGCACACACACAGAAACGCTTTGTTGAGACATTGAAGCCAAGAGGAGGCGATCATAAGACTCGCTGACCCACTAACTCCCACTGAGGTCCCTGTGACGATGATGATGCAGCAGTGCAGCTTCTCATTTTGATCATTGTGCGTTTGTGTGTTTGTATTTCCCTTTGTGAGTCCACATTCTTATGCACACAGAACACACTGCCGTTATCAAAGGCACTGGTGACCCACTTTTAGACGAGTTTGGAGTTTCATACAGACTTGATCCAGAGGCTTGTTAGTCTGGGTGTGTGGCATATTTTCCCGTCGCTTCGTCTGACCCTGCAGGACCCCACAAGTTGCGAAAGGCGACAAAGTTTTTGAATTGCTTTCCCGATAAATATGTTTTTAATAAACAATGTCCCTTTGAAGCTGTGTCATCATCGGCAAAGCAGATTAGGTTTGCTTTATTACTTTCTGTCATTGATATGCTCCTCTCTTTATCTGTCTCGC
>CAFUXE010000008.1:348719-420596 GCA_903364295.1 Serranus cabrilla | reverse complement strand
TTTATCATCCTCTCCTGCTCTTCCTTCCTTTTCATGTCTCTTCTTTCCTCTTTGTAACTACCATGGCTTTTGCCAATTCCTTCCCTCTTCCCCTCACCACTGTACTCTCTTTTCATCGTCTTTTCATCTCCCTTCTCCTCAATACCTTTCATTCCCCACTGTCTGTGTCGTTTTTTTTCCTTTTCCTTTTTTTTTACTCTTATTTCTTTGCATCCCCTTCCCTCGTTTTCTCCATCTGCACCTCCATCTTTCCCCTGCAGCGTTTGGCCAACTCCAAAGCCCACACGTCGCGCTTCATCAGTGCCAACCTTCCTTGCAACAAGTTCAAGAATCGGCTGGTCAACATCATGCCCTACGAGACCACGCGTGTCTGCCTGCAGCCAATCAGAGGCCTGGAAGGATCTGACTACATCAATTCCAGCTTTATTGATGGATACAGGTAGGAAGAAGGGCGAGAGGGTGGGAAACATGCCAAAGCAGGAGATGTGTATCCGTTTTTTTTAAATAGCCGGGAAACATCTTTAATAATTCAAGACGTGCTTTTGAAATTTCAGGCTCTGCGAGGTTAAACTTAAAGATATATTTGTAAAGAGAAGGAGCAGGGGGTAAGGGGAATGGGGATATGATTTCCATGTAAAAGAAAAGCATAATTCACACTGAAAATACACTGCTTTTGTTTTCCCAATTCAGTGTATTACTTGTTAAAAGCGAGGTGTCTTTTTCAGAATGTATCCAGTATCAGCATTGTTCCCAGAAACTGGTGCAGAAGTGCTTCAGATTAATTATACAAGCCGAACACAAATGGTTTGAACGTGGTTTTACTGTATGCAGACAACAGAAGGCCTACATCGCCACGCAGGGACCTTTGGCAGAGACTACAGAAGACTTCTGGAGAATGCTCTGGGAGAACAACTCCACTATCGTAGTCATGTTGACCAAACTGAGAGAGATGGGACGGGTAAGGCACAAACACACAAGGAAGCAAACAGTTTCTGTGATATTAACTCATAACCTTTATTATAATCGTCAATCCATTTGCTCAAACAGGAAAAGTGTCATCAGTACTGGCCGGCGGAGCGCTCTGCCAGGTACCAGTACTTTGTGGTTGATCCGATGGCAGAGTACAACATGCCCCAGTACATCCTCCGAGAATTCAAGGTCACAGACGCCAGGGTAAGACACGCGGCTGTTTCATGTGGATTAAGTGTGGATGTTGCAAGGCTGGAACAATAAGTTAAGACCAATGAAATCAGAGACAGTTAATAACAACATCGTAATTCCAGCATTTCATACAGGAAAAAGTTGCACATAGACTAGAAGGGCACAATTTTCCCAGTCTGGAACTAATTTTTTCCAATTATTCTGATGAATGAGAATCTCGCAGTGTTTCTTTTTGACTTCAGGAGGCATTTACATGAATTTTACTGGTTTGGAACAAATTTTCCCAATTATTCCGACGGAACGTAAATGTGGCACAAATATCGCAATGAATGTGAAAACGTATTTTTGTATATGAACAAAATGGACAAATTCAGCTGAAAATATAATGTTTTTGGGTGGAGGTACATGTTGCATGTAGCGGTGATTTTATCTTAAAATTGTACTTAATAAATAATAAATACATCTTAAACACAAGTAGTAAATATTAAGAATTCAACGTCAGTCCGCCAGATTCAAGAGCAATGAGCTCTTTATAGATTCTCCACTTTATACTGATATTTAATACAGGACCAGTACGATCTTATGAATATTTAAACAAGATATGGAGACGAAACTTTCGCAGTAACCTCAAAAGACCCGAATGCATCGCAGCACCAAATTATTCTGTAATTTCCACAATTGCGCTGGCGACACACCCTTCACTGGAGTGTGGGAAATGTAAGAGACTAAGCAGGTTAAGCAAAAGTAGGTCACATAAACACAGAAACATCACAAGTATTTCTTTCCTCAAAAGTCCCTAAAATGGCTCGGATATTGTAATTTTCCTCTGTAGTTAGACGGGTTTCCACGCAAAACAAGATCTCACGATGACTTAATGTTGAAAGTAACTTTGTTCACGTATTAATGAGAGTTCACAATCAAAGTGGCTTCTCTTGCCCTGAACTGTTTATAACCCACTCCACACTGCTGTAGTTATCTTTCTACCTCCGGATTTCTTTTTTTGGGTCCAATTAGGTCGGACAGTTAGAAGCAGCAGCAGCAGAAATAAAACTGCTTCCTCTCTTTGCCAAATAGGCTGACATATCCAATGATTTCCCTGGCGGTGTGGCAGCTAGTTAGCAGTCATCCTGTTGGTATTAAAAAAATTAATACATTATATCTCTGCACACACATACACAAACAGACACACTATCCACAGTGGAAACCAGACATAAATGCTGTTTAAGCTGGTATGCCATCACCTCACACACACACACACACACACACACAAACACTTTTTTTCTTTATACATAACCCTGTGCAGTGTGCAAAATGCTTCTCTTAACAGGCTCAAACACACACACACACAAATGTGCACACAGGCTCACTTTCTGCCTCATACCTATCTCCACGCTGATTTGCTATTCTCAGCATAAATATACACTCATGCATACACACACACTCGCTTCTACATTCAACACACAGGTATGTTAAGCATGTATGTTTAACCCCTTCATGAATATTTCTCTAATGCTCTGTCCAGTGTTTGTTAAATCGTCAAAAGCACACATAAACAGCCAACACATAGTTAAAGTTCAGCATCAGAATTAAGGGAACATAATGCATTTAAAAGAAAAGTCAGAAAAAATAAATAAAATAAAATAAAATACATGTGTAGGTGAGTAAGAAACCCTCTATGGGTTTATCTGATCTAACCTGAAAGAGATGATAAATGTGTAAAACATGCTCATATAATGAATGAATAAAGCATCTTAATGCAATATTGTAATTAACAAAATACAGAACAAAACAATTCAATCCTGTACAAAAACTTGATGTCAGTCAATAAACTAACTAAACTTAAATATTTTATGTTCAAAAAGGAGTAGGAAGAAGTAAAAACCTTTTAAATCCTTTTTAAATCTATGCATATATATATTTTTAAATATTGAATTGTCTTTACATTATAAAGATGATTCATTAGCATGCATCATTTTAAATGTCTTTTCACATTTTTACTTGTGATGTAGGTGTCAATGAATAGCAAATGTTGCACTATGTTAAAATAAAAAAAAACAAAAGAAAGACAGATCATATATGCTTCATGTGGAGATAGAAAGTATCAGAATAGGAATGTAAATTGTTCAGAAGCACTTTGCATGTAGATGTGTTTTTAACCCGACTTCACAGATGCTGTTTGCATGCTGAAGTGTGTAAACTGGGTTTAACCCCACGATATACCATTTACAGCGTAGATGTACATGCATGTGTGTTTGTATATGTACAATGTGTGTGTCTGTGTGTTTCCCGTGTACGTGGTGCGCCTGTGCGCAGTAATAGCATAGACTCCACGCCTCAACACTCACATCTAGCGAGCCAGTCACGTATTTAATCACACAATTTGACACGCCGCGTGGGCCCTCAGGTTGTGTGTTAAATTTTCCTCTCCCCTTTTTCTTCTCTCCTCTCTTTCTTCGCCGTGCTCGGTTTATTGTGTTGTTGTCTTTGCCCCTCTTTCACTTTTAATCCCCCCGCTGAGGCAAAACGTTTTGGAGATGAAAAACAAAAGGCTACGAAAGAAAGGAAACATGCAATGCGTCATAAAACAGGGAAAGACACGAGATGCGGTACAAAGAGAGCCGCCACATGGAGCTTAGCCTATTAGAATCCAAATCACCATATTTGTCAAGTATAATAAATGTACAAGAATACATCTTGGCGTTGTTGGTGCGGCAACATATCAACAGCTAAGATAGCAACATGGTGCATACTGCCGCGCGGGACAACGGGACTTCGTATGAGGATTCAATAGACAGATTATGCAGATCCTTTGACATGAAGGAGCTGCAAATGCATTCAGTCAATGTCTGCATTTAGCATGCTAGCATAAGAGGAGTGGGTTTAGCTTATGGCAGAAATGAGAGTGAATTAATTAGAATGTAGTGCAGACCCATGACAACATGCATGATGAATAAAGAGCCTAAGGTACTTTTTTATATAACACATATCACATATCAGACTTTTATTCAATTTGATGTCCTTTCTGAAGCAGAGCAACAGAAGAAATTGGTTTTATGGGGTCATTTAATAATTCTAGTAAATTTACTGGCAAATTAAAGTCTAATATAACAGTGTAGTGTTCTCAGACATGTCCATAAAGGGCCACATGGCTGCAGGTTTTTGCTCCATACGACTAAGAGCGCACCTGATTGGACTAGTGGACTGTTCCAAGCCCGTGTTCCCGCTCGGTGTGAATAAAGACCTGCAGCCAAGTAGTTTGGATTTCCCTGGCAGGGGCTACACTATCCTGACACAATGCTATTTTTATCCCCAATCACCCATTGTGTGGCTGCTTGCTGCTGTGGATGATACCTTGAAACCAGAGAAAATTAAGTGTACGCTATTTTTACCCAGCAGCCAATGCGAGCAGTCACTTATCCCTCCACTTTGCATGAATCATTCTTTAGAGAAGAAGAGCACCTCCATTTGCGTGATGGTTCCCTGACAAAACATCAACTTCAGGAGATAAATGTGACTGCCACAATGCAGTAATGTCACCATGAATGTGTCTCTGGCTGCAGTTGAATTACTGAGAGATATCTAGAAACTTCTCCTGCAGAACTCCTGTCATGCGCGCGCTCTTGCGGCTTTTCACGTATCACTTCGTGCACCTTTTGTTGACGAACCACAGCTCAGAGACCAGACAGAGTTGATGGGGATTCCTCCTCGTGCCGATCAGCCGTGCAAACCACAACAACTTCAAGATCCCCCATTATATGACAGACAGCCGTGTAATGTGATCAATACAGCAATCTGTCTACATGTAGGTGCCATTATGCACAGATTAGCTTTCGGCCATTCTAAGGCTGTAGTGAATTAGAAACCCATTGATTGTTACTTTTCTGTCTATTTACCAATTCACTGGCTCTGTGCATAGATGTAATTTGTTTATCATTACCAAGCTACTCAAACAAGTGTGCTATATGGGCAACATAATTCTCTTTTCCAAACACTGCTTTACCTCTTTTCTTCCATATTACAGTGATTGTTTAACACACAATTTGGACTAAATCACTCTAAACCTAATTTTTTGAGTGTGTAATTCTTCACCATCTAATAGCAGGATAACAAAAAAGGACAAATAGATCCCAGTTTACTTGCCAAATGAGGAGAATGTGTGAGAATGACACATCATGTCTAAACCCAGGCAATGAACACCTGGTTGTCTTAATTGCTGTTGGCATCAGGCAGACAGCCCGTCTAAAAATGCAAAAATCGCTCCTCTCTGCTCACTTTGCAGAGAAATGTTTTCTCCCTGAGACAACTTGAAAAGAACTTTCTCTACAAGGACACGAGTATCGACTGCGCCTTCTCAGACTCGATGATCAGCTCTCTCAAAATAAAGCAGATCGATTCACTTGTCCCAGTGTGAGGCCACCTGATTGTAAAAATGTATCCAAATGTTTTTGTTTGCATTGGGAGCAAACGCAGGTGCGCCACTAACACAAGATTATAAGAATCGATATAAGATTAAATTGTTAAGATTGACATTTTGTCTAGCGGGCTTGTCAGCATGTCAGGGTTTTTGTTTTCAATTTTCATCGTCCAATCCCACCTCCCGCTCCGTTAGTCCTCCGTTCTTGCTTCTTACCTCCATCCATCAGGTCGCTCTATCGATCGCATCACAGGATTATCCTATTCAACATGGTGTCTGGGAGAAGACGCTTGTCATGGCAGATACACTATTGATTAGCTTTAACTAGGACCTACTTGCGCTACACACACCCTCTCACACACACACTCAAAAAGACGACAGGAGAAAATAGAGACAATTGGGTTGGAGGTAGAGGAGAGAACACGCCGTCTCTCTGTGGTGAGCTGTGTGTCATTGTGCATTTATTTTCTGTTAGAGAAAAAACAACACATCAACAAATATGATTTCATTTTAAAGGGACGGAGTGTAAGCTGTTACTGGCTAATAGAGCTTTTATTAGTGTTGCATCATCTGCAGTATATTTTTTAAATGATCCAAAGACAGCAGGGTGTAAAAAGCACCAACAAAGATCCTCTACGAGGCTTCTTCCTTTATGATTTCCTTACTTTTCTTTCTTTCTTTCTCACTTTGTTTGCTCTGTATTTGCAGGATGGTCAGTCCAGGACAGTAAGGCAGTTCCAGTTTACTGATTGGCCGGAGCAAGGTGTTCCCAAATCCGGGGAGGGATTTATTGATTTCATCGGCCAGGTGCATAAAACCAAGGAGCAGTTTGGACAAGATGGACCAATCTCTGTTCACTGCAGGTAACGGATTTCACATCATGTTGCATCATAACTTCTGTACTGCACAGCATCCAAGACCACAAATGCATCACACTCCCTTAAATAAATGAGACAGAATATTCAGTTTTTCTTGAAAAGAGGGGCGTGATATGCCGTGTTTCCAGAAACTGCAACTTGTAAGCCTCAAAATGCACTCCAAAGAAAAGCTTTCCTCCTGGACAGAGATTTAAAGCTTCACGCATCAAGACGAGATGAAATCAACCCTTAAGGTGGTTATTGTTTAGCACTGCAGCACCTCCTGCGGTGCAGCTCCACCAGCACCATCAGATACGATCCCTCCTCACCTTTTTGCCACCGCAGAACAAACCTCTGCACCTCCACAGGCCCGTCTCCTCCATAATTGATAAGGCTGAGATGCAGCTTGGCATTTGCAAAGAGGAGGCACATGAAATGATACAGCCATTCTGTTTGGTTTTTTATGATAGCTCCGTGGTGCATTTTTATCACCTTGGGTGTAACTTCCAAGGTAACCTTCATCATTAACTTGACATGTTGGACTTTGGCAGAAACCTATACATGGTGGTGGTCAACAGCGAGGCCTTATGTTTTTCTTATTTATTGATAGAACTTGAGCGCATCTGACGGAGTAGTTACCTTATTTGCCAGACAATGGACAGCCTTCATGGGCTTTTTTTGTATGTTCTGCAAAAATAAATGTCTAAAAAATGACACAATGACACTAACCTGTATGTGATGCATTTTAAATGGCTGCTCATGGTTTGGCATTCAGTATACAACAGCTCCTTTGAATGTGATACTGTTAACAAAGATGTTAACACACTGAATAATTTCATAGCTGTCTCATAAACATGGTTTACTTCTGTGACAGATTAGGTGTCGCGTTTTCCCACATTTCTGTCGCACAGGCGCCATGACATCACCCAGCAGAACATCACCTCGCCTGTATTAAAAGGCAATGATGTCACCAGCCATGAAATGGCCCCTTGGGAGTTGTAAGATGTGTCAGGGAAGCACCAATAAGACTGAGTTATTCCTCCGTTCTATGAGTCCGAAGAGTTATTGTGGGGGGAGAGAGCTGTCTTAAAGCGAAAGGAGCGGTTATTGCAGCAGGAATGACAGGACTGGAGCATTAAACTGGTTCTGCAGGAACCACGTGACCGTGTTGTATTGGGCTGGAGAAAGCACAGCGACACATCTCAGTGAACTCTGTTAGATTTTCGGAGCACCGTAAGAGGATTAACACAGAATGTCTGCAGCCTACAGTGTAGTAAATCATTACAATTTTTTGCTGTTAATCTGCTACTTAAGTCACCTGCAGCCCTTTTAAATACTTTGTGGTAATTTTGTACTTTGTACGAGTCCCTTTTTTTTTTTAAGAGTAGGTGTCACTTTGTCTAAAGGCAGATATCTAATTTAGGAAAGAAGTTTCTCTTGAGTAGTGATGTACAGAAAAAATGAATTAAGCTTTCAGCTCTTTGTCTGTCACTACCACAGCCACCTCCTGCTCCTCTCCTCCCCCCCTCCCTCCTTCAGGCTTTTCATCTCCGAGTGGAGAGCTTATGCCTTCCTTTTCTCTTACTCTTTCGTCTTCTGTCACCGGCCTTCCCCGTCTGTCATCCCTCTGTCTGTTTCTTAATCCTCTCTCTCCCTCTCTCTCTCTCTCTCTCTCTTCCTCTCCATCCATCTATCCGTTCTCCAGGCCCTCCTTTCTTCCACTCCCGCCCTCTTTTCTTCTTCCGACTCCTCTCCCCTCCTCAGCCACTATCTAATAGACCCACATGCTTTTTGTCATTAATTGCCTGATTACTTCCTGTGAATGGGGACACCAAATCCTCTCAGTCTGCAGCGGCTCGGCGAGCCTTCAGATTTGGAGAGTCGATCTTCCTGGAGAGAGAGAGAGAGAGAGAGAGAGAGAGAGGAGCTGAGTGAGTTTAAGAGTCCATGTGACAAGCTGTGACCGACTCCCAGGAAGAGGCTTTGGGTGGGCTCAGAGTTCCTGCGGCGTGGGGGTGTAAATGAGTGTGGGGTGGTCGAATGTTCTGCATGATTAGGCTCAATAACTACTGTATTTGATATCATTTAATTTATTGTCCAATAATACAAGTCGTACTTTGCCCTGGCACACGCGCACTCACACAGAGACTAAAAGTGCCTGCCACCACTTTCATTCTCCCCTCAACAGAATAGCATCGGAGGCTGGAAGAAGCCCAAATAAATCTGTTGTCATATCAATTATTGTTCCATTGGTGAAGTGGAAGTCATTTCACAGCAAAGCAGCTTAGAGAGGCAGCTCTCAAGTATTTCAGGATCTGAGTTAAGACTCAGTATTTCTGGAGAGCAGCAGCAGGCTGAGTTTCTCGACACATGGGAGGGGCTTAATGAGACAAAATGTTGCCTCGGTTGTTTGTGCGGCTGATTTGGAGTGCGCGTGTGTGTCCTTGAGAGCTCATTTGGTGTTCGATGAGAGTGTGGGAACACACGACAGTGGATTCATACATGCAGATTGTGTCCTTGACGTGAAGTTACTCCGCCACAGGATCTCTGGCTATCAGAGTTTTTGAACGGTTGGCAGCAAAACTATCCAACGGTCAGAAGAGGCAAAGCTGGCAAATGTTTAGGAAGAGAGGCCCCCAATGCCTCTTTGTGTAATGACTGTAAACACATAAAGGCACTATGAAGTAGAGCTGCAACCATTAGTTATTTTAGTCATTTTTTAAGCAAAAAGCCAAACATCTGCTGGCTTTAATCTTTATAAATGTCAGAATTTGATGTTTTTCTTAATCATACGTGATAATAAACTGGATAGATCTGCATTCTTGGACCTTTGGTTGGATAAAACATACTTTTTGAAGAGGTGACCTTGGGCTCTTTGCCTAAGTTTTTTAAATTTAAATTGTTTAAAGATTGCTGTTATTCTGCAGGTTTTGGTTAGATATAAAGAAGACACAACAAATAGAGAGAAATTTCCTTTGGACGGATAAAGACTCAACATCTACGACCTCCTTATTAATTGACTTTGTTGACTGTGTTTGTAGTGCTGGCGTGGGCAGGACCGGAGTCTTCATCACCCTCAGCATCGTCCTGGAGCGGATGCGCTATGAAGGCGTGGTTGATATCTTCCAGACAGTGAAGATGCTCCGGACACAGAGGCCAGCCATGGTCCAGACTGAGGTCAGAGGTCACACACACACACACACACACACACACACAAACAAACACTGGAAGCACATAATTATACTTTTAACCCTCTGAACCCAAGGCAATTTCAGGGCACTCACTGTGGCCTCATTGTCTCTAATATATATATATATATCCTGCACCTCTGTGGAAACCGCATAATAGTGGCAACAACAGAGAACTCAATGTCTTTTGTGCATTATAACACAATTATAATGCCATAAATTGGAAAAAAATCAAAAGTCTAATTTCTTTGTTTTAGAAAAATTAAATGATGATTAAAAGATGAAAACTTTCAAACAGCAGGTTGTGGGGTTCAGAGGGTTAATGTAGTAATGCCGTAAATATGTTAAAACTTGACTCAGTTCAGTAAAATTCTATAATGAATCACCTTTATGAGGTTATATTAATCTCTCTCCCCTCCAGACGTACTGTGACTTTAAACTGCAGTTATCTAAAATGTGTTAATTTCTCATTATTATAAAAAAAAAAAAACCCTCTAAACTACTGGTGAGATTGTATTCTGATGCATTTTTCCTTTTTGTGTGTGTGTGTTTCCTCCCCACAGGATGAATACCAATTCTGCTATCACGCAGCTCTGGAGTACTTAGGAAGCTTTGATCACTATGCAACGTAAAAGCCATCTCTTCCCCCAGAATCCTGTCGCCCCCCTCAACAGTCTCCTGAGCCATAGAAACTTTGAAATTTGAAACGACGACAGCAGACGACGATAACACCATCACCAATTCAGATACGCCAAACAGGATCCTATTGTAGATTTTTAGAAGACGACGCCCGAACCAAACAGTTGAGAATAATTCCAATTCGACTAAGAGACCCTTCGTGAGAAAGCGAGGAAAATTGCCCATCATCGAGAAAAGAAACCCCTCATCAGGAGAGGAACCAGACGCTGTGGCTCAAGCTGTGGGGCGGGAATCGATCAAAGTGTCAGACTGCTTACCTTACCTCAAGTGTTTCAATGTGGAGGACATTGTAAACATTCGTGGACATTTCTCTTCTTAAAAATATCTTCGTGATACAACGGTAACAAGCAACAGTTAATGAAGGAGAACCGCAAAAATCAACGAGAGGCCGATGGATGTAGCCAAGACGGGGTGACTTTCTTGTTTTTTGATATGCCTGGGTGTGAAAGGGGGTTCAAGTATTTCTATCAACACATTTTGTGAGTGATCTCCAGAGGGACGACCAAATTGTGGTTGCCTGTGTGAACACAAACGGTTTTCCCCCAAAACTCTGGTAAGACAAAAAAAAATCAAAACAGTGGAAACGCAACTAGCACGAGAACACTACCATCTAGCATCAAATAAGCCTCGAGTTTTTTTACACTCTCCCACTAATGATATGCATAATTTGTGTGGAAAAAACACTCAACTATTACAGTATACATCAGCCTGTTCTCAAGCGCCCAACAGCTGGGAGAAAGGCTCAGTCTGTGGCTGTGGGGAAGAAAGCAGCAACACATATCTTAAGATCAGTTAGCTTCATGAATTGTGAACTTGTGTAAAATCAGTATCCCAAGCCAGGTAACAAACACAGTGATGTTGAAAAGTACCGCAGCGTATTTAAGAAGTGCCCCAGGAGGCTCGTGGCTCAGTCGCCGGAGAAATCGGGGGGAAACTCGGCTGTCGCGAGAAGCTGCGGCGGGGTCGTCCCGCGGATGGTCACGCTGGGGAGAAATGGCAACCGTGTCCCGAGATTTTTCACTCCTCTATTTGGAACCATTGCATCATGGGGCTGCGGTGAAAACATCCACCATTTTTGAACAATCTGGTGGGCGAGAAGCTTCGGAACAACCAAACAAGGATCGCCGCAAAAGTCTGGGCTTTCTTTGTGTACAGTGACCAACACTCATCATCATTGTTTTGAACTTTTTTGTCTTATGAGGAATTATCTTTTTTTTTATTATGATTATTATTATTATTATTTTCTGTCAAAACCAAACATGCTGCTTATCTCGTGTATGCTGTACGTGTGACTCTTGAGGGAGAGGAAACTGACTAACAAAACGATGCCAGCTCTGCTAACCGCTCGCTCCGACAGCGAGCATGACTGAAAGCGCATCCACATGACCACATCGTCCACCGGTCTTTTCCACCTCTCCTTTTTAGTTTCTCCCGGCCTCCTCTATAATCATCTATTCCATTGTATAAGACACTCAAGAGTGGCAGAGGCCTGTTGCAATGACAAAGCTGTACGTTCATGTGGTTGAAGAATTGGCCTTTAGTTCCACTGTGTGTGTGTGCGTTCGGTAACGAAGTGGATCAACAAAGTAGTTGCTTTGGTTTTTTGTCCTCCGTTTTATAGATGATGTCTCTGTGGGTGACACAGCCAGACGAGGCAGCCATGTTGGATCTCGATGCCATGATGTGATAATGAAATTCTTCGGTACTTGCACATCCCTAAGGAAAAAAAAAAGAAAAGAAACTTGAAACAAATACCCCAAAAACAACTGCAGGTTGGATTTTGACGCACTAATGTATATGTGTGTGTGATTAAAAGAAAAAAATCAAGCTTTTTGAAATCACCAGGTTTTCATTTTGAAATCAGTGCTTTGGTACAGACGAGTGTACGGATCCTGCGAAGGTTTCCGGTGGGCGTGCACAAAAACCAGAGCGATGGACAGAACTGTGTGTAATCTTTTCTTATTTCCAAAAAAGCCTTATTGTTATTGTAACATTATGAAAACATTACTGTTGTATTATGACGACTTATTTTACATTTACATAGTTGACTTTTTATTTTGTTTTTGGTTTAGTTTTTTAACAGAGACGTTGTATCGCATTTTTTAAAATTAGCAGGAAAAGAGAAATGCTTATTTGTTCATATTACGTTAAAAGACATTCTATTTTTTCACTGTAGAAACGCTAAGTATAACATGTCTGTGTGTATGTGTGCATATATGTATGTATGTATATATACTGCACACTCACACATGCATATATATTTAAATGCAGAATATAAAGATATATCCAAACACTTAGTATTACATACATTTTTCTCCTCATCATCTTTTTTTTATACCAGCCAGTGCTCATGTTTGAAAATATGAATTTTTATTGATTTCTTTTCGTTTGTGTGTTTGTTTTTTGTAATCTTAGAAACCTTGTGCGTTTCTTGAGAAAGAGCGGAGGTCACGTCAGTCATTGCTATGCCTGAATCCTCCGCCTCCACTCACAATGTTCAACTTCTGCCCCTCCTGGGTGGATCCTGTGCCGATGAGGAGATGCCATTTTTAAACCTTGTTGAGATTCTTTATTATCATTAACTTGTAGGCATTAGTATTATTTGGATTTTTTTTTAGCAACTGTTGAATGATGAACTGGTCTACTAAATATCTAATCAATCAAAAATTTCATAATTGAACTTTTTTTGTTAGCTATATCAGCCCAACTTGACGTACTGTACCTTGTATGATCATGTACAGACTATGACCCTCACAGTTTTTAAGAAAATCCTCTTCTCTTTTTTTTTTAAACTTTTATTATTTTGACATAATGTGGTCATTCATTTTGTTAGATATCCACTATGATCTAGAATATACCTGTAAATAAACAAATATATAGATTATATGTATTTGTATCATTTGACCCTCAAACTCTCATACTTTGAGCGGGATCGGAATCACACCGATCGAGGTTCTGCTCATATACGACTTCCTGGTGTTTGTAAAGCCTGTTTTCTCTCCTTCTGAAATGTTCTTTCTCCAGCCCTGCTCCCTGGTCTTTAATTACCACTCGCTTTTTTTCTGCCTTTAATTTCCCCTGCTAGCAGTTAAACTGGGAAACAAGCCAGCTCCTGTTCTCACACCTATAGCCTCAATGAGGGCGAGCAATCAGCATCAGTGATCTGCTGGTATAATTTAGCTGTGAATGGGAAGTTAGTCCGCTCACTAAACATTCGAAATGCTAATCAACCATAAATTCAAGGTCCTGTTACATTCTCATTCTCAGCGTGGACATGGACTTTTTCTTGCCCTGCATTAGCCGGGGTCTAATAGAGAAAAGACAGACTTTTCTCTTTAACACCACGAAACTACTGCAGCTAGGCTGTATTTAAATAATTAGACCTCCAACAAAGAGACTGATTACAACAAAAATTCCCACTAATTCCTTCAAAGTTTCCCACAAATCCCAAGAAGGTCCCCAGCTGTCCAACTGCCTAAAATGCCAAGGTGTTTTCCATAAATATATCATTGGCTGATGGACAAATGCAGCTACGCTACAGGCCATACATGGTTCAGTTGCAACATGACATGTTGATTTATTTTGTAGAGCATTTTTAATCGTTGTATAGAACCATACATGTGTTTTTGTTCAGCCATGTTTCGTTGTGGGATGCAGAAAGAAATCAGGACTCAATGAAACAGAGCAGTGCGGTGCAACCAAGGGAAGACCAAGACAACCAAAAACTTGCTGCAAATTCACATTTCCAGCACGTCATTTCTGAACAGTGGGAACCTTGAGATGTTTCATAACGAACTTAAATCCTGAACTGAAGTCTTTTGGAACTCGGAAAAAGACGATAGTAAAAATGGCCCCAAATGCCAAAACTGAAAGCGTGGAAGTCTTTGGAAGCTTGTGCAATGTGTTACTCTTTTGACTTCATGTAAAGATGCTAGACCTTTGAAAACAGACGCCAAATTTACTGGATCATGTCTCAGAATATTTGGGGGAGGGGGAGGGACTAACAAAAAAAAGCGACACTAACAAAAAATGACATCAAAAAGAATAGAACATATACAGTACATACCGACAAAATGAAAAAGAACCCAAACTCAGCAAAATAGTTTTTCCTTTGTATGAGGGCCAAGTGCTATCACTTTCAAACTGTTACTTCTAACTGAAACAATAATTGGTTTAAAGCCACTGTGTATGTAGATATGTTGACTTTGTATTAAAGAAATGTTGTCTGAAAAGCATCTTGCCTGTGATTTTTGGCTGATAAAGTGTGACGTGACGGTCCAGATATCTCCGCTGATTGTCTGTGTGCAATAAGCAAATAGCTGGTATTTAACAACATCACTTCAATTGCACCCGCACTTACTTTGTACATCATTCATTACACAGGGACCTGCATGGAAAAATCTGTGCTGCAAGAGCTCGCAGGACAAGTGATGAAGCAAACAGATGGCGCTCCTCCTTTTGTTGATAGACGGCTTGATTAGCTTCCTCCTATATTTGTCCACCAGCCTCTTCACAAACATATCCCGACGGGTCCGTTAAGCTCCTCTTCAAGCTTGATAAATGTCACCCAGACAGGCTGATATTGGTGCAGAGGTAAACCTTCACCTGGTGGTATTTGCTCTCTCATCTATCCTCAGATATTTGATCTTCTCAAAGTAAAATGTCTGCAAATGAAAGGAAAATGTTGGTACCAAATCTCACTGTATTTGCCCAACACTAGCTTCAGACTACAGTGTGATTATGTAGTACGGGGTATTAATGAAATACCTACTGTTTGTGTACTTTATGTACCAAGACAAACATGTAAGTACAAGGGGAAGAAAGAGGTTAGGGGGTTCATCAATCACTGTTATGCATATATTAGTTACATTTCAGTGATAGTACTGAGACATTAAGATAAGGAGTGTGAGAAAATGTCATCAGTACAGTGTACGTTCCTTGCTCATCTATTTAACACTGTAATCACAGAGTACACCAGCTGTAAAGTAAAAAGTCTCTTGTTTAAAGGGACAGTTCACCCCAAAATCAAAAATGCATGTTTTTTCTGTTACCTAATTCTGTCAATGTAGGGCTTTGAAGCCAATTTGACACAGTGGCCAAACCGGTATTTCCCGTACTTCTTCCCATGTTCCTCCCAGTAACATCCCAGTAACGATTTTTCCTATATGCACACAATATTTATGGCTGTAATCTAAAGTGTTTAAGTATTTTGACCGAAGATTTCAGTGGTATCTCTTGTCCTTTCTCCCTGGACTCTACTGTTCATGTCTGTCTAATTCACACGTGCATCAGCTGCAGATAATGTGCCAACGAGCTCCTTGTCACCTGAAACGGCAATCTGTGAGACAACATTCTGCTAAATCGCGAGAGGATTGTCATTTATTAAAGGCTAATATACGCAGAATGACACCCTGTTTCAAGGATGATGTTACTAATTGTCTGCTCAGAAAGCTGTGTTTCAGTCCATTCTTTTCTAATAGTGGCGAGCCAACAGAGCGAGTGTGAGGGCAGGCGAGGAAGTGAATTAGGGCGGTGATTATGCAGTGATTCAGACAGCAGCTCATTAGGACCCAGCTAAGCAAGCAATCAACGAATCGATGTGACAGTGGACCCAAAAGCCACAGAAATTTGTAATAAATGGCAAAGCGATAAATTGGATTATCCACAGCCCCGTGGCCAAGCTCTTTCTGTTGCAAATGACAAATCAATCCAATCACGCCACGAAAAAAAAGCCAAAGGAACCAGAAAAGGGGGCCTGGAGTTGCACCGGCTGTGGAGGTTATCTGTCTGAGATGTGCCTTGTTAAGGTTGTGGTTTCCCAGAGGTCATTTCTGTATGATATTCAAGGCTCTAAAATATTCATGCCAGACCATTAGATGTTTATGACCGCCTTTTATAATAAGAGATTTACAGACATTTGAACTGCAGCCAGAATAGTAAAGGTGTCAGAGGGGTGCCGCGCCACATGCCTACTGATTCACCGAGCAGGACGCGGCTCTGCTCGGAGATCTCTGATGATGTAAATGAGCAGCCGAGGAGCGCTAATAAATAAATAAAATGCAGAGGCAGCAGGATCTCTTCTCACCTCAGGGTAGTCCAAGTACAAGTGATGGATCCACTCCATCAGGATGTCAAATCATGATCACTGAGTGTCACTATCATGAGTGGAGCACAAGGTGAAGACACTGATGGACAAAGACAAGCAGAACATAGATAGATAGATAGATAGATAGATAGATAGATAGATAGATAGATAGATAGATAGATAGATAGATTTAAGAGTGTTTTTTTAAGAGTGTTTTTTTAAAAGTTATCCTGTCTAAACTGCATTTCTTTCTTATTCTGCTTCCCCTTCAGAGGAAAACTCAGACCTGATTTCTCAAAAGGCTTTGCTGCCATCTGCAGGATATAACGCAGCATTTTATCATTGTGAACAACAATAAAGGCCAATTTCCGTTCAATTACATCAGAGATTAGAGTAGATGATGTGTTGAAATGCATTGTCTTCTCCGGAGGTTCTCGTTTTCTCTGTGCTAATCACATCAGTGTGAGATATGCTGTAAGTAATGAGTGACGGACACGTTTAGTTTTAAACACCAACACCTGGAAAAAATCTGCGTTTAGACAAATACTTATAAAACAACAAATGAAGTTTCACTCTGGAAACAGTTAGTTTTGTACAAGGCATATATTTACAGCATTTTCCCTGCTGCTTGAGCGTTTCCAGCAGTAATCGGTGACACGACTCCTGCATTTATGCCCCCATGCTGTTATTTACTATAATCTGTCTGATGTTGCCTCCATCCTCTCTGTCTCTCTGTTTCCAGCTTGTCCACTGACTGATTGCTGCTATTAAAACAGGTTCCTGTTGGAGAGCTTTCCTCGCTCATCTCCCCTCTCGGTCTGGCTCTTCGCGCTCACTTTGTCCTTAGCTCAGCCACCATTTCTGTCTCTTCCTCCTGCTGCACTGTTAGTCCTCGCTCTCCTCTGTTTACATTCAACACATACCTATGCCAGTGGCCTTGTTTTCGGGATGGCTCTGCTGATTGATCGGGCCAATGCTGGTCCAGAGTGAAATATATCTACAAATATTGGACAGACTGCTATGAAAAAATGTGTCGCCACAGGGTGAATCCTTCACAGGGTTTTCATCAGGGTTATCTCAGCTTGGGTTTAACCCTCTGGACCCCAAGCTGTTTTAGCCGTTGATCTTTTTACATTTTACTGTATCTCAGTCCAATATATGAGTCGTGAGAGGTAATGGTGTAAAAGAATTGGGTCTCCATATTCATGTTGAACTATCTGCATTTTTACAACCTCTACTTGCAACCTCTCCTGTCCTCTCCTCTCAGCTCTGTGTAAACAGCCTGCTGTTCTGTTTGATTTTCTGTGAGTATTTGTCACATGACCGTTTATCTCAGCAGAACAGAATTAAACACAGCTTCCCAGGTGTGCTGAGGAGCGCATAATTCAATGTTTTTAACAGCTACAAATCGAGTAACGGTTTATTTTAGACGATGACAAGAGACAGTCATTTGACAGAAATATCACAATTCTAAGCTTCTTTTTAGTTACTGTTTCTGAGGTAAACGTTAGTAACTTATGATCTGTTAGGAACTATGTGAAAGCTCCAATTTAAATGACAATGCCTGCTTTTACAGTTTATTTCTACGATGAAAGGTGTATTTTTGGCGATCTTCAAAAGAAAACATACGTTTCAAGGATTCAGTACAGTGAGATTTATAAAGAAAAGGCTGCATTACAAATAGAAGGCTTGGGGCTTAAAAGACATTGAAAATATAAATATAATCAATTATATTGCAATTAATTTGGTTACCAGTGTGGCCCCCAGGTCTGCAAAGTTCAGTTTGTTTTGGTGTGATGAGCTGTTAAAAATGGCAGCAGGAATTAACATTCAGAATCTGAGTTATTCATTTATTGACTCATCAACCTGTGAATTAAGATTTCCCACCAGTGACTACTGCTGACAATTTAATTAGTGAAATGAGAGAAAAACAGATAATTAGTTATTTAGAAGTCTGGTGTACATAGCTGAAAAACTTTGCCCATGGCTATTCTACATGGTTCAGTGTAGAAGTTCATGTGTGCCCTGGGCTCTGTTTTTTATTTTCAATCCATTTTGTTTTCAGTTTTAAAGCTATATTTCGCCACGTTGGTGTCACAATGTATATAACTTGCGATGCAGTTAAACCTCCTGGTACTTCCTTAAGTATCATTACCATGAAAAGAGTTGACAGATCTGCTTTCAAGAGGCGTTCGAAAAACAGCTTACACATAAAAATTGCACACCAGGCAATATTTTCTCATTCTGATCGGGTTTTGATTCAGTGTACAAAGCAGGGTGTAATTCTGGCTCCGCTGCTGAGGGGAAAGCCACATTTTTCTTGTTAAGATTTTTACTACATATGTCCATACAAGGACAAGGAATGTCTCTGGCAAGAATTACTCTGAGATAATGACTTGGCTTGGATTTAGAGACAGTCACCATTCATGGTCTACGAGCGCCAAAAGCAGTAAACTAAAGTCTTATATCTCCAGAAAACTGTTCTTGTTTCTAAAAAAAACTCATTTGGACTTTGGTCTCAAATGTCAGCTAAAACACTCATCGCTGAATTGGCCGAGTCTTGGAGGGATAATGGTTCAGTAATGGGGAACACAGCTTATGAATGATGGCGGAGGATAAAAAACCCTCGGTGCTATCTGCTCGATGATGCTCTCAAGTGAATTTTACAGTAATGATTAAGGACACTTGAAACCATCAGCGGTGGAACCAGTAAAGCCCCCCTGTAAACATTTAAACACAATGAAATCACATTCCAGAAGAGTGAAGAGCTGAGAGTTTAGCCTGAAAAATGTTGATCATTTTTATGATAATTGTAGTTTTACGAACACAGGTGGAGCCTTTTAACAGGGCTCTACATGTTCCACCTCTCATCCCAGTGGATCCACACACTGTAATTTGCATAATGCTCAGTCAGCCATCCAGGCCTTAACCCGCAAATATGAGCCCTGTAAAACGAGGGCGTTCACCGGCTAACCACCGCGTCCATTCAAGTTTGCCGCATAATGAATTGGGCTCCCCGCTTGTGTTCTTCATGTCGCCTTTATGGGTTAAAATCAGTCTATATGTGACGTTATGGTGCTGTGGACTGAGCGTACAGAACATTGTGTATCCTCCCTCTGACCACGCTGGTGTGGTGTTAACATAAAGTGAAGTGGATCGCCCATCGACAGGACACCTAGGAAGTGCCTGACCTCTATCATGGTAAATGTGTCGTTCTGTGTAAAAATATCTGTCACACTGAGGCAGAACTACTGCCCACAGTGTGTGATGGACCAGGCCGCACTGCGGAGACCGGGCCTTGATGATAAACTCTCTGGTCCCTGTTCCAGAGCTTCTTCAAAAGGTGTAGCATGCCTGGTGTATTTTTTAAAGAAAAGATATTTATAGTTTTCAGATACAATCACATTTGCATACATAATTTCATAAATAAGACATGATATACATACATAATTATATATACAGGGTATATACATAAAATATTTACATGGCTGTAATTGGATGTTATTAAAATTGCATATAGGGTTTCTTCTGAGAGTATTTTGCATTGCACGGATATTAGAGAAAATAGATTGTTGCATGTTTAATAGATTCAGTGGTGGAAGAAGTATTCAGATCCCTCACTAAATAAAAGTATTAAAACCACACTGCAAAAAAAAGTAATGTATTCAAAACTACAAAAAATACCAGCATAGAAATGTACTTAAAGTATCAAAAATAAAAGTACTTGATTATGTTTTTATGTTAAATCTTGACCTGAAAAGTATATGAAGCTGTCAGCTAAATGTAATGGTGTAAAAAGTACATTTGCTTCAAAATGTAGTGAAGTAGAAGTATAAAGTTACATAAAATGGAAAGTAAAGTACACACACCTCAAATTGTACTTCTACCACTTAATTTGGCAGTATAATGCCACTAATACATGTCTTTGCACATGAAATGCTCATGCTCACAGTTAGGGTAAATACGGTAGGTCAAAGTTGAAGCAGGAAGTCTTTATTTTCTGCCTTCCAACTCCTCATTGAGTTATATTTTGTTCTTCTTCTTTTGTTGCACGGGCTCCCAGCTGTCTGCCTTCCTGTTAGCTTGTTTGTGCTGACTGATACGCTTTAATTAGAATTAAGTACACCAGGGGTCCTTTAAGGCACTGCGAGATAGGGAGAGCAAAGCTTGGTTTCATCTGAGGGCTCACACTAAAGAAAAGAGCACAATCTCCTCTGTTACCAAGACCATGTGGACTTGTTAATTGTGGCCTGTGTGTTACTGCTGAACTGTGAGAGCGTGGGATTATTTGGGGGGACAGGGGAGCATAATGAACAGCTCTCCAAAGGGCCCTACAAAGTTATTTTTAAATGACAGTAGCTGAGAAGTTGAGCTGTTGGATTAATGCGAGTGCAATAATGACTCAAAGGAATTTTGAACCTCATTGTTTTTCTCTGTGAGACGTTTTGCTCCAGGATCCAAAGCAAAGTTAATCGGAGAGGGGGAAGATGAATTGGAGCTCTGTCACAAAAGACACTAGTCACTCTCTGGTTTCTTATCCACAGTTTATTTTTGTGACACAGCAAGTCAGATGAACTCACTTCAAGAGGTTGTTGTTTGACAAGTGGCTGTTGTCTGGATTTGATAATTGAAGTTTGTCTTTTTAACCACCAGGCTTCCAATTTAGAGGTCACGGGGTCAATAATTCCCAATATGAGCCATTTTTAAAGCATCTTTTTTAGACATTATCAACATAAAGCTTTTATTCTGAAGGTTTGACGTATGGTATGTTCATGGCATGCCAATTAAATAGCTTTGACTTCTACAAACAGCCAACAGTCATGTAACCTGTCATCCTGTCCACCTCCTTACAAGCATTAGCAAAATGGCAGCTCTGTGAAACGTATTATATATGTCAGATTTCCAAAGATACAGATTGTGGTTTCCCACTACTGAGACAGGCCCCCATCACCACGTACAAGCAGTATGACTCACGCCTCTCGCATTGAGTAATTGGCCTCTAAACTTCTGTTCCAACATGCCTGCCTCACAGATGGATGTGAACGAGGCGAGAAGAGAGACGTTCCTTTTCTGCTTCATTTCAAGGTGCGTTCATGTCTACGAGGAGACCAAAAGAAGTCGTCTGCAGCTCCCTCAGCATTTCCCAGGGAATTGTCAAATGCACTGTCGCCTTGCTTCAAGAACAAAACACATTTGTTTTGTCTGCGCTGCATCTATGGAGACATTTGCCACAGGTAGGACCCTCTGGCTGAGTTCAGGAAAAGTTCAGTGAGCTGTTTTCCTGGGTAGCTTTGGTACACTGTATCTTTTCCGCTACACTTTAACAGCTCATTAGAGTTCAAACGGAACAGCATGCCCGCGGGCCGGAGATCGCAGACAGATGTACGTCAGCTATAGGAATTGGTGGTAGATTGATTGAAAATTCCTCTGCATGTGGGTGCGTTTTCTGAATTTTCTGTCCATGTGTTTATTTTACATTAAGTTCATCCAAAGATAACTGAGCATTAATCACGTCTGCTTTGCTTTTCACTCATTAAGTTGCACACGTTTGTACTCTACTGTTTACCTACTGAGCAGCCTCCCTGCAGGAAAGTTAGATTAACTTGTTTTTTTAGAGAGAACTTCACCAACATCCTGGTTTAGCAGCAGTTTAATGGTTGATTCATGTATTTTGCATGTATAACATATAAAATATTTCAATGTAAAGAAATTATATTATGTATGAAAAATAATGGCCCTTGTTGCACAGCATCAGAATCATGTTTTGAAGTCTTTAAGGTTTGCACACAAAAAAAAGTGTAATTTGATCATTTGCAGAGACAATAGAAACCATATAAGCAAGTTGCACTGATTCATATTTCCACACTTTTTTTTTGCTGAGATGAGACTCAAGTGTTATGTACGATGCATACATTGTATGTCATTTTGGAGACAGATTTCATATTTATTTTTTCAGTGTCTGTGTTGCTTCTGTAATGACCCCTCCCACTCTGTTTGTGACTCCTGTGTGGTTTTCATTGGGATGAGCCACACCTGAAGCCATTTCTCCTGATTACTCCTCCTGATTTCTATATAAGAGGGCTGGATGTGGCGGCTCTCTTCTTTAAGCCAGAAATGTTTGGTTTGGTTGTCTTTTGTGTCCTTTTGTGAGCTACTTTCCACCTTAGACTTCACTTAGATATCAGAACACCTCTGACTTTGGTTTACATCTTTCCCCTCAGACTGGTCTCCCCTCAAAAAAGTCAATAAAGGGTGTCTTTTATAACACCTAAACAGGAGGTTTTTTTTGCTCTTAATCTTGGTCATTGGTTTTGTAGCATAAATTCACCAAAACGGCTTCCTGTTTTACAACCTATAGAGGTTGATGTCATCAGGTTTTTTTGGTTCACTTTTCCAAAAGTGCGTCAAGTGATGCAGTGGATGTTGCATATGAAGAAAACAGTTAACAATATGCCAAAAGTGCTGGTAGAATAAGGTACAAAGGTCAAATTTACATACATTTACACCGATTTAAGTGGATATCCATCTGTACCTGTATTAGAATCTTGAACTGTGATTTAAAAAAATGAACAGTCACTAAAACAGATACTTAAATTTGGTATATTAAATGAAACAAATATGTGGCATTAATGATCATTCATGACAAAGCTACAGGATGATGCGTATGGATTAAAACAGATGTTTATGGGGCAGTGAATTGAATAGATGAGTTTCTTGGTGCAACCATATATGAGATTCTAGTTTGGTACAATGAGTAAATGCTTGTTTTGCCTGGATTTTATGGATATCAATTTACAGTGATGAGGTGTGAAGTAAAAAATATATATTGTGCGAATGCATATACCTACAGTATGTATAGTATGGATTACTGTGGATGTAGAAAATAAATACAGTAATAAAGGGAGAGAGAGTGTGTTTGCTTTGTGTGGGAGTTCAGAAATGGTGTTAGGAGAGATATGAAAATGGGTGCCAATTGTCCTACTATGGTCAGGTCTCATTCTGCATAATGTTTAGGAAAACACTGAGAATCCTTTTAAGGTTTTAGCCAGAGCGGAGGGTAATATAATTTACTGGGATACGGTGATCTTACACACAAACACACACAGAGTGGGTCTGAGTAGGTAATCTTCAAAGAGAACAATGGAGCAGAGCAGCTCATTTTACACTGTGAACAGAATGATACAGTAGGAAGCGATGCATGCAAACTAAATTGTGATGTTAATTGGAGTATCACGCTGGTCTCTAGTAGTTAAACAATAGAGCCAATATTCAGTTTACGATGACAAAGGGAGAGTAATGAAGTCGCCGTGATGAGATCAGAGGGGGTTAGATTGCATGTCTGAAATCACAAAAGCAGAGGACGGCGCACTTTAAGGTGTCTCTGATGAGTCTGTGGTGGTTCTTTGTGTCTCCCAAATGTGCTTTTTCTTTCTTCATCACACATGTACAGATTCCTGTTCAGGGAGGAGAGAGTACGGTCATGTAGGTTGATTGTGCTGAGAATAACAAGTGTGCATGTGTATGTAGGATGGAGGTAAAAGTATATATGATTATGCAAATTTTAATTGGATTGTTGAAATATGTGCAGAACAGAAGTGGGAGCAAGAAAAAGTATAAGTGGGAAATAGTTAGAAACGGATCATGTTTCAGTATATAGGTGCACTGTAAGGAAACGTGTTGACTTATAATTAATGGGTGAACGAAAAGAGCGTTCTTTGCAACTCTCCACAGACTCATTTTCCTGTTTTTCTTCCCAGTGGTATGTCCAGTTATTTAACCCTCTGAACCCCAAGTCGTTTCAGTGTGTTTGTTGCTCTTTTAACATTTTACTGACTGTGGCCTTGTACTTCACTGCAAGGAAGTATGCAAGACTGTATTTTTGCAGAAAAACACAGTTAAAATGACATAAATCATAAAAAAAAGAAGAAATGCAAGTGGAGTTTCTCTAATAAATTATTATTTTATAATTGTAATGCAATTCATTTTTTATATATTCATCACTTTTCCAAGTGCCCACAAGTGTCATGAATATTGAGGGGAAAGAATTGTGTCTCCACTTGCTGTTAATATTGAACTATATATATTTCCACACCTGTGCTTGATGAGACTAAAGCACAGGTATGTAGAAAGCATACATTGTTAGTCATTTTGGACTTGAGGTTGTGTGGAGACAGATTTCATATTTATTTTTTCAGTGTCTGTTTTGCCTCTGCGATGACCCCTCCCACTCTGTTTGTGACTCCTGTGTGGTTTTCATTGGGATGAGCCACACCTGAAGCCATTTCTCCTGATTACTCCTCCTGATTTCTATATAAGAGGGCTGGATGTGGCGGCTCTCTTCTCTAAGCTGGCAACATTTTTGTTTGGTTGTCTTTTGTGTCCTTTTAGAGCTGCTTTGAAAGAATTGTGTCTCCACTTGCTGTTAATATTGAACTATTTGTGTTTTTACAACCTCTACATCCAACCTCTCCTGTCTTATTCTCTCTGCTTTGTGACAGATTTGAACAGAAATATCACAATTTTAAGCTTTGTTGGGTTGGAAAATTTCATAACCTATGATGCGTTCAAGAACTGTCGGATATTTCCACAATGATGTCTGTTTGTACAGTTTCTTTCTACAATAATTGGTGCATCTTTAGCGATATTTAAAAGAATAAATACATTTCAGAGGGTTAATGTTAGCCACCGTGTCACCAAGCTCGTTTTCCTTGTTGCATTTTGCTGAGTTTTCATTTTGTTGAGTTGGGTGAGCTGGTCCCTGGGACGGTCCTTCATAGGCCGGAGCTCTTTGTGTAAAAACATCAATTAAATGTAATTCTGGAATCAAGAATGTTTTAAAGGATTTTACTGGGGCATTGTTTCGGGAAAAGGTCTTATGTCAGTTAATGAGGTAAAACTTTGCGTGTGCAGAGTCTGTGGTAGCTTGAGGTCTGTTGGATATTGTGTTTAAATAGACCTCTAAGCAGAATGTCTGCAAGAGCGGTCACAACAGTGATGCAACAGCAAATAAAAAGAGAAGGCCTCGCTCTTGCCTCGAGACTTTAACTGTATAAATCTCAATCTACCTTCAACATTTTGCATCAGTCTGACCCCCTGATGTCTGATAGACATTGCAATTTGTTAACAAAAATAAGTGATGAACTTTGTGATTGAGTGTCATTATTCTTGTTTCCATCAACGAATATCTATGCACATTTTGGAGTTTTGCATGAGAAAAGCTTGATGGAAACATAAGTTTTAACGTTTGCTTAAGGTGGTTTTTGTCTTGTTCGAAAAATAGTTAGTGCGCTAAACCGGAGATGGAAACGCCTTTTCCGAATAATTTCTAAACCTGTTGACGGAAATGTCCATAATTAGCATTTTCTTTAATGCAACATTTGAACTATTCACTTCAAAATTCACTTCGACTTTAAAGGAAACACATGTTTTTCTTGTGTCAGAAACCACGATGAAACCAGCTTCTCTGGTCAAATGTTGCTTTAGCTGAGTTGTTCTGTCCTTTCGTTCTTAGCAAGCAACTCACACTGTCCATATATTTTAGTGTGCAGATGTTGATTCATGTACAAAAAAAAGATGAATTGTCTCAAACAAGGCCATTGTGAAATGAACACCTCACCTTTAACCCTCTACTACTGTGCAGTTCAGGAACCAAATATTGTCTGCCAACTAGCTCTGATTTGAAGAATTAGTTTCAACCCGAGCACACTAGCACCTGACCCTTAATGCAATTAGCTGCCAAATGGACCAGTGTGGAGTTCAACTAAGCAGAACCTGTCTGTTTGTTGCCAGCAGCTGGACACTTCATTTTCAAGGCTGTGGGAAAGCTACTGTGTGATGCAAACAGTGGAGCTTTGCTAAATGTTGCTGATGACATGATTTTTCTCTTATCTCTTTTTCTTCCTTTGTTTTTAATATGACTAGGCTCTCCAGTCTCCAGCCTCCTGTCAATAATTTATTTGGTTATGTTTTCTGTGATTGCAAACTTCTTCTAAATTTGGTTGCAGTGTCGGAATTGTAGAGCATATCCATATTTGGTTGTGTTTTCTGAGTTTGCAGCATTTTTTATCTCCAAATGAAAAATGTGTGTTGTCAAATCTGGTGTTTTTCTTTCTTCTATTTGCATGTGTTCTTTTAAATTACATCTTTCAGGGCTACTGTATATGTACATGTGGTTGCACCAACAAATCCCAGCACCTGACTGTGTCTGAGTAACCTTTCATCATAGCTTTGGAAAAGCTCAGTTTGCCTTGTATAAACTAAAACATGAGGCAAGTATTTCAAACATTATCCACACTGCAAAACACTGCAGGTGTGAGAAATGCTAGCTAAGTGTGGAAGGAAGGTCGAAACCAGGAGAAGATGTGACATTTAGATTCAGCCGGCTCAGTGTGAACATGGTCTCAGAGGTCATTACGCTCACAAAATGCCAGCAAAACATTATATACCACCTAAGCACAATAATCTTGAAATGGTTTCCAATACATTAGATCCGTGTTCATGATAGCGGGAGAAAACGGTGTTTGGTCGGCTCCGTGCCTCAACTCTCTGTCTCTAATCTTTGCTTGACTCTGCACTGCATCTGTTTTCATCACTCACATACCCAGTGTATAAAGCCCAAAGGATTGCTTAAGTGTAATAAATTGTAGTTATTCAGCCACCCACCGTTTCATTCCTTATCTCAAACCCTTTCATCTAACACATGGGGGATAGATGAGGGAATATCAGTAGCGCTTTTGTAGGAGGAAAACATCCACACTGGCCTCAAGCAAGGCCGTCGCTCGGTGAAGTCAGTGCACACACTGTGTTGTGCTTCAGTGCTTCAGATTGTGTGCTGTGCTGTAATAGTTACTTTTTCTGTTTTTGGTTGAGATTTGTATGTAAAAGATGAGTTTTGGGTGATCATATTTGACGATAAAATTAGTAAGTATGTAAGTATATCGACTCATACTTGCTGTCAATTTGTAAATAAAACGAGTGCCCGTACAAGAAGCAATTTTAAAATACCAGTAGCCATTTAAAATAAATGGTTACTATTGTCAAACGGCAACAGTTTGGTTAAGTTTGGGAAACAAAATCACATGGTTTAGCTTGGTAGAAGAAATTCTGGTGTAAAATAATCACTGCCAAACTTCAAGTCATTACGGAAATGATGGTAGTTACATAAAACTTGATGTAGGATTATGCACGTAAGTTCGATTACATACATGACTTAAAATAACAGTGTTGACTTTTAGAACACTGGTTTACCTGAAAGTCCTGCTGGTTTGATTAAACCCCTCCTGCTCACCCTAAGTGGACTTTGTCGTTCTCTACGCCTGCGTATCCTCACTTCCGCCTTGACTTCTGTCCTAATCACTAAGGCCACGAGAGGTCACACTTTAGTCATAAAGCTGCTGTAAAATTGACATAAGGGGTCATTGTCCCTTTCTAAGATTTACAAGGGGTCACTGATGGGACATTGGTGTCCACTTCCACATATTCTCAGGATAATGCATGCAAAAGTACAACAAATACAACAATTTGATGCATTTAAATGTGTTTCTGTTGCCAAGCCCTTAACAAAGGAAGTCATAATATTTGAGCCTGGATTGGATAAGAAATAAGACATGTTTCCAGGTCAGCATATAAAAAAAACAACAAAAACAAACTAAATCTTATTTATGTGGCTCAGTTCGAAATGACTGCACCACTTTAGCTCTCATTGGAGCATCTAATGGTAGGTCTGTATCAGAGATCGGACCAAGATTGCAGGCCTCTGTCTTCAAACTGGCAAAAGGCGGCCCAAACTAAAAGTAAGATCGCTCAAAGTGCTGGTGACGGACGTGGGCGGAGATTACAACGATCTCTCACTGATAATGATACCGCACTCCATCACTGTCATTCTTGTTTACATTTCTGCCGTTAGTAGACTCTCTCATGTTGTCCCAGTTGGATTGGACCCAGATTGTGAGTGTGATGTTATATAGTCAGTGTTGATCCAGTGCCTGCCTCATTCCCAGGCTCTGATCAGGGGGAACTCGTAGGCTGCTGGTGCTTGTGTGTCTTTAGCTGTTTGGACTGTCCCATAGATAGACAAGCTAATAAAAGAGGAGTTTTATGGCTTTGGGGTATTGTAATGCAATATGCTTTCACCACAATTGACGAAATGGAACATATTCACAATAATGGTCCATATGTTTCCTCTTGTGGTGAATGCATGTAACATTTTTTGTATTCAGTCTTTATTGTTAGACCTTTGTGGGTAGATATTAGATAATAAATTAACAGTATTTTAGACTATAGTAAGTCACATTGCCCCGTTCTGCCATACAACATCCCCTAAAATCACATTTTTTTAGATTTTAGTTTGTGTACAGCTTTAACAAACAAGATGCATGTTAAAGCAACTTTGTTTTTGTTTTTATTTGAGGTACCGTTTCCTTGAAAACCACCACCTTGTGTCAAAAAGATGTTGATCTGGCTACCATATGCATTTGTGTTGGAAGTGCAAGAAAGACACAATTTATTTTTAATCCAGTGTTTAATGAAAGAACACAGCTGTTTGCAAGATGCCAAGGGATGAGATAATGTGTCTCATTGTGGCTATATAAGATTAATAACTGTAATAGGAAGTTGGTGAAACAAAATAAACTGCTCTATCACTGTCTTTTTAAAAAGAATATTTATTTTAAGACTATTTACTTTGCGTCTACTGATCCAGCAAAGGTTGCAGTGAACGGACCATTTTCCTCAGATTCAATACATATTTGGTGGACCATACTTATTCATCTTCCAAGGAAGTGGCAGATATGTAACTTTTTTCATTAATAATCCTGCAATCTCCCCATTTTTCTACCCTCATCCCTCCTAGATTCTCCTTTCCCTGATTCGTAGGCTTGTGCGTAGCTGAAAGTTTGGCAGCTTTGATCCACATCTGCTCTGCATGTGTCTATCTGAAGTCCTTCAGTTATATAAACTGTATAAAGGTCAGATTCTATGTAAAATCTGAACAAAGAAATTAAATCATCTGCTGAAGGCATGCCCAGCTTTTTCCAATTGTCATGAATCAACTTCAGTGTTGGTAAATGAGGTTCATATCTCAATTTGCTTATTCAGAAAATTTGCGAAATTAACTTTTATTAGAAACATTTTTGCTTTTTTTTTCACAAGTTTGATATAACAAGTATCAGATAATATACTAATCCATTTGACTTTTATTGGTATTTTGGGCACTATAGTTGTAAAAAAATGCATGTTTCATTAACCTCTCTCTGCTTAAAAGCCTGTGGGGACAGCACCTCTGCCTCTCCATCACACATACTCACACATGTACCAAATTAAATAGGATTGAGACCAAACAAATGCAACCACTTACTAACTCCAGTCTGATGCTTTACGACTATTCTCTGTTGCTCATTGTCCTGCTTAAAATACAATGTGGTGTCTTCCCAGAGGCCGTCCCCTTTTGTTTTCCGTGGAGGGTTGAACTTAGTAAAAGGAAGCGCGGCTGGAGGGGGAGAGATGAGTATCTGAGCTGCGGGGGAAGGGAGTGGAGCTAACAGTCTGCTGCAGGACTTTATTTCCATCAGATGGGACTTTTGTGTGTGACATGTGTCCCACCCCTTGCTGTGACTATTATTGGTGTTATTATTCTTACAAGAGCAGAGAGATGGTTTTGATGGAGTAGTGCAAACTTCCTAACCAAGAGTCAACTTGCAGTGCTTCTGTGGTAAGACAGTTTTTTTTAAATTACAGCCATGTTTACAGTTATTACAGTTTATCAGAATAAAAGGGATTATTGTAGGACTCTTTCTTTGTAAGGGCAGAAGTTGCATTTTATTGTTTTTGCAAATGTAAATGTATTGAGGATAGTTTTTTTTTTAAAAAGGAAAACTTTTTTGAAAATTATTTAATATAGTATTACTTGTAAGAAATCATATTTTAGACATTTCCAGTAAACTGCCATTGAGGAAAAAAATGCACTAATTTATTCAAGTGCTGATTTAATATGGACAAACACACACTTTGAGTTAGTATAATATACTGAATTTCCCCTCGGGGATAAATAAGTAATTTTGATTTTGATAAAACTTTTTTGCACCATTTTAAAGAGTGATCATTCAAATTCTACCAAACATTCCAACATTTCCTACCAAGTATTTGCTTAAGATTAGTGGTCTATGCATGACATGAGTTGCTCAGAATTCATGAATGAACTGATGAGGCACAGCTTAAAATTAAACCAGACCCCAGGGGGAGAATTGGTTTGCCGGAATCTGCAGCCTTAGACCCCAAATTGTTGGAACTCGTGCTGGATCTTGTTTCAGCTCACTTGCAGAAGATGCTCCTCAATCTTCCAAGTTAGTGATGCACAGCAGCTCAGTATCAGTGTGCCCTATACAGATGGTGAGGCTTAAAACATGGACTTCAGTCTGGAAACATATGCAGTAGAAGACCTTGTGCAGACTTTTACCCAGCTTGTAAAAAATAAAGACCTATTGTCCTCTTCAACCGATCATTTTTCTTAAACTCATCAGCATAAACAACTTTTAAGACGTCTTGACAGTATACGCATCCAACTTCTGTAGAAATAAAGCAAGATGTTTGTCTCTTTAGTTCTATTATCCATAGGATGAATCATATAATACAGGATCAAGATTTTTACAAGAGCTAAGTTGATATTCTTGGTCTTTTATATGAAATATTGGCTTTAAGAGGACCTATTGAACCAGCAGGCTGTGGAGTTTGGGTTTTATTAGTTCACGTCAGTGGGTGCACAAAGCCAAAACCAATTTATTGGCGAAGAAGACTAAATGCAAAGGAATTTGGCTCTGGCTTGTTTTTATGATCTCCTACATTTATTGCTCACTTTTATGTGCATTTGTCTCTTTTGCCTTGATAACGTAATGCTTAAAAAACTTTTTATTATGGGGATATAAATAAATGTGATTAAGGGCTCTGCAGTACCAACAACAAAAACAAATCATTATAAGTACTGATGGACTGAGCAGGATATTAGACTACAGCAGACTATTTAAGAGGTCTCAATGTATTTAGATTTCATGCAGCCACAACTAGGTCATATTTCACACCACAAAGCATATTGGAATAGTATCTTAACTTATCTTAATAGAAGTCAACCTGTGAAGCATTTGAAAGTTACCCATCCTCAGCTAAGGAACCTCTCCACACATATTGTGCGTTCTCCATGGCACTACATGCACCTCATGATTAAGTTTCTGTGGTTTCCCATTAGTTTGAATAGGAAACCACTGGACTGCCTCCATGCAGCAATTTGGAATATGACATATTGATTTTAGACGCTAACAGGCTCTCTTGGCTAATGGCACACTCAGAAGGTTTTCAGGGTCGTACAAGAGCTGGCGCCAAGCACTGTCTGTTTCATCCGAGTATCCCCTAATGTACGGAGGGACAGGATAATAGTGTAATTAGATTTAAGCAGAAGATTCTCTCATTTCGTGTGCCTTTACATTTCCCGCTTTTTCAGAGAATTAGACAAGAAACCATGGCTGTTGGGTTATATGAATATGTATTTAAAAGGTTATACAGTTTGAATGATGGTGCACTGAATATCACTAAACATGTATGTATTCAGCAGCAAACTTCCTCATGACTCCTGCACACTTTCTCAGTTTCTCCTGAAATCTAGGGATGTCCAATTATCTGTAAACATTTCCGAGACGGTCAAAGAGTTTGACCCAGGTTTTAGTCAGCCACAGCATATCATTTAATGAAGTAAAACGACAGCAAAAGTTAGTTCAAAGGAAAAATAAAGGTCATATTAATACCAGTATTCCAATGAAATTTCCATCTCAGTAATGTTTTTTGCTCAACGAGAACATAATTCATTTCACTGGAACTCCATGATCTGGTGCAAATACGTTCCAAACAAAGCAGACGCTCAAATACTGGCATGCATGAGTCTTCATAAATTGCAGCACTAGTCACGTCTAAATAAGGCTAAAAACCTGAGACTGAAGTAACACTGCTCAAGGACTGTTGAATTTAAGTTAACACATAGGCATTTTTTATAGAAAGTATATATGGGATTCAACACATTCCCCCCACTTTTAATAGATTTGTTGTTTCTCACTTTGGAGACATAAATTCAAGGGTGGCGCAGGCTAAAAAAAGACACCTGTTTGCTGGTTTTGTTGTGGCGCATTTAAGCCATCAGATGTTTGTTTTTTCCCCAGAAAACTACCATGGTGTGTGACATCAAGCATGTGAAGTGTGCAATGAAGCAATGTAAAATTGCATCTTAACACATCATTGTCCAAAAAACTATTTTCCTACTAAACCCTTTAGCCTTAATGTTAAATGTCGTTTGGACTCCGGAGTTAAAGAACGAAGGCTAAACAATAGAAGATGCCTGGACAAATGAGATAGAAAACATTTCTATATGCAGGAAAGTCCAACATGTACTGTAGACATCTTAACGACAGGATTTCTGGGTATTGAATTAAGTAGCTTCCAAACAATTATCACTCACTGCCAACAACAGGCAAAGTTGTCTAATACAGCTTTCGGTTTCATTCTGACCCATTTTTACTTCATTATTGGTGCAATTTATTAATAGAAACATTTTTTATATATATATTTATCTTGGCAACTTCGGCTGAATTCTCTATCTCTTCACACTTTCTTTTCTTCTTTGACCCAATTTCCACATTCTTAAAAGTTTTACTGTATCTTGAAAATGATCACCAGTATATTACCTAATTTTAACGTGTCCTGTTATTCCTCTATATATTTCAGGATAATATCAAATCATCACACCCAAATAATATCCCATCAAATATATAGTTAATTTAAGGAAAATTTTGCATATTTATTTCCTATGTTTGATATCACCTCTCTATCCAAACGTCTCACATGTTTCCTTGAAGCCAGTCTCATACAGTTGGATGTGTTTCAGTGTATTTGGGACAGACCACTAGGGACAACAGCATGGACTGATTGTGACACCATGTGTTTATTTCCTGTTGGTAACTCTGTCAGTACTGTTCACATAACTGCATTTCCTGTCAGGATATGACGGCTCTCCTACACTCTGTCTATATCAGTCTCTGTGTCACTCTCTCCATCTCTGTCCCATTCTATCCCTGTCTGTGTGACTCTGTGTGGGTGTAATGTACATGCTGTATCTTAGTTTTTTATTCTGCAGAATAATCTTTACAAATGAACACAACTTTTATGATGTTAGGTTGCACGGTCGCATGTAAAGTCACCAATTGGGTTGTGGACTAACATTTTAAGCCTCACGTTCTGTATTTTGGCTGCCATCTTGTATATTTAGTAGCAGAGGTGACCATATTTCTACAAAAGGGTGGAGTTCATTTATAAGCGAGCAACAAGGAAATAAATTAAGTGAGAATTAGGGTCATTTTCATATAGACTTTCATACAATCTGACTTCTTTTGGAGCCAGTGATTGAGCAACATGTTCCCAGATCTCAGCAAACACTTTGGTAAATAAAGTGATATAATAACCAATATGAATTGTAAAACTCCAGAGACTGTGATGGATTGCCAATATATGAAGGGTGTTTCCTTTATTTTCTGCATGCTTGGATAAGCACAGCCTCACATGCCTCAAAATAGAAATAAGCATACATAGAAAAGGGATGGATGAATAGAAACCAATTTTCAGCACCAGCAGTTTTGCAACATGCCCAGCCTCAATTAAGAGTAGGTTAAGCCTCATTTAGCATTGCATTCACAAGAGTAAACAAAAATGCCATGAAGGCTGCCACAACCAGCCTAACTCAGTTTTTAGTGCTGCCTTTTCTCTTTGCTCATTTCACTTGTAATGTATGACTCAATTTACCTTTTCTCTTTTTTCTTTGGAGGTTAAAGAGAGAAATGAAATTCCTCACGCCAGTATTGTCTTTCCATCTCTGAGTCACCTGAAATCAACGACCCCACACCAGCTGACAGCCATGAATGCCTCATCCCTGTCACGCGCCAACAACACCCCACTATGCTACTCTGTCAACAGCCCCCCGTTCAAGTACCACCTCACCATCGCCTCGGCCTACTTCTCATGCATCTTCGGCACTTTGGGTCTTACCTCCAATCTCATCGCCTTCATAGTTCTCATCAAGTCCTTCCGGCAGACGCATAGCCGTTCACGCTCCTTCTTCCTGATCTTCCTGGGCGGCCTGGTGGTCACCGACTTCATGGGTCTTCTAGTCACCAGCTCCATCGTGATCACCTTCCATATTACGCACTTTAATTGGCGCCAGTTAGATCCAAACTGCCATTTCTGCAACTTCATGGGTATGTCCATGGTCTTCTACGGACTTTGCCCACTGCTGCTTGGTGCCGCCATGGCTCTGGAGCGCTTCATTGGCATCAACCTTCCATTTGCACGTCCAACCAGCATGCCCAAGAGCCGGACAGTCTCCATGGTTCTGTTGGTATGGCTGATCGCAGGGTGCATAGCTTTGCTGCCTCTAACGGGTATCGGGAGCTACCACATGCAGATGCCTGGCTCCTGGTGTTTTTTCAACATCAGCTCTGATGGAAATGACCTGGCCTTCTCCCTGCTCTTCTCTCTGGTCGGGTTGACAAGCATCGTCGTGTCATTTTTGCTGAACACGGTGAGCGTGGTGACCCTGATCAAGGTGTGCTGTGGACAGGATAGGACCCAGCGCCGCAGAGACCACGAGGTAGAGATGATGGTTCAGCTCATCCTCATCATGGTCATCGCTTCCATCTGCTGGTGTCCCCTTCTGGTGAGTTTACCCACATTTAAATAAGTATGCCCTATATGTTCATAAAACCAATTCCCATACTTATACAAGACACATTTCTGTGAATCACACTCTTTTTTTGAGGACCCCCTGAGCAAACTGAAACTAAATTGCAGAATAAATGGAGGAGTCTAAGGTTATTGTGAAGCTTCTATGGGCCAGCGTTTTACAGGAAGGTCTCTGGCCCCGTTTCAACCTGTGAAAATAAGTGGGGCCTCTGTCGCTGTAGTCTGTGGTCTGTGACAGTGTGTGCTGTGTGGAGATAAGACCCAGGGATGAATGTGTCTTCTTTGGCTGCAGGCAGAAGAGCACTATCCGTCCATCTTTGTGTTTTCTAATGTTTAACTGAACATTCTGCACATTTTTTTACCAATTGACTGTAAACACCTTTGAATAAACAAAAAAGCTATTCACAGACACCATCCTTTAAGTCTCTTCATCATACGCAGACTTTGATTCTGTTGGCTAAATACTACACAGAAATAAACATTAAAAAAAAAGTGTTACAATGAAGCAACACCACTTATACATTTATTGGTGAAATTGAAAAGCAGTTTGAGTCATGGTGTCCACCAAATTCTGCACCCAGACCCTGTCCCTCCAGCTCTTGTTATCAACGATTCCCTTCAGTTGTTTAAACTATAATAAGTTATCAGAAGGTCCTAAGCTCCTTTTCTCCACTTCCCCTCTGTGTGCTTCATTGCTTCTCTGTAATGCAGCTTCCTAAGTAGTTGCTGTGAAAGCCCTCTGATCTTACCCTGGATCAGAGCTCCTTAACACCACCTATCTCAGCTTAAGAACAGGGGTGAAATCAGTGCCTTTAAAAGGTAAAACTCCAGTTCATTCAACTGGATTTTACTTTTGGAGCTCCGACCTCCAGCTGGTCTAATTGTATGAATGTCAATAAGAAAATGATCCTATTTTCGTAAACATGTTCCGAATTAGTTGGTTATTGCTTGTTTAATTTCTGCTTCAAGAGAGCATATTGTTCATTTTTAACTTATAGTCCCATTTAGAGTAAAACATATACAAAAGCAGGGTAGTAAGGAACAGAAGGGCCAAAAATACCTCTTTTCTGCAGTCCTGTCTAACCTCAGTTGTGTGACACCCTGCACAGATATATATTCTGATGAGCGCGGTGACTGACGAGCCTGTAAGAGACGAAATTGTTTTGTTCTACATACGAATGGCGACCTGCAATCAGATATTTGACCCCTGGATATACATCATTTGTCAAGTGTCCCGACTAAGGCGAGTAAAAAGTCAAGTAACAAAACATCGAACACCGCTTCCCCAAAGTAACTGCTCACCCCCTGTCATATCTCTGGGCTGTGGTTGGGTGGCTAAACACTATACAGACTACAGAACACAATTACTTGATGCCTTGCAGCTTTCCAACCATTACCCATAACATCAAAGCATCATTAGCAGCATGCGTCATGGTGCAGCCAGGCTACCATCATGGTTTTGCTGCTGCACTTCATTCCTTTCCTAGTTAGTTAATAAACAGTTGAGTTGAATGGTTTCAGCTTTTTGTCATGTTTGTTTATTACCCTTGTGCCTGCTTTCATTCTCCAAAACTAACACTGATTGTTTCCCATCCAAAACTTTATATCTATCTGCAGATTGCAGTTGTTTGGTTACTCAAACATTTCTTTGAAGCAGAGCGGCAGAAGTCTTTACAGATAAGAGTTAAACATCAAGATAGTTGTCCAAGCTCTGTAAATGTAATGCTACTGAAAAATACAGTCTCGCTACAGTAGCTTATCTAGCTTGAAATAGCAAGTTGCCAGGGAGTAAAATCATGAACATGAAAGTGACCACTAAAGCAACTTGCACCCTGGAAATCTGTGACTCTTTGGCCATTTCAGTCTCTGAAGCACCTCTGCCTCTTGGAAAAGTTTGCCTGACTAAAACTGTGGTTTGCACTTCATTCCAACACTTGCATGCAACAGATTTTTTTAACATGATGAAGTGGATTTATATAACGGTTTCCTTGCACTGCTCGGGTGTAAACCTTAGCAGAACACTTTTTTGGCACAGGCTGAATTTGGAACAGAGACAACAATAAGCCAATTTGTCACTCCTTAAGGAGCTTGTTAGCATGTTTTTCCTCCACAAGAGACTGTTGGGCTAATGCTAATAAGGCTATGCCTCACATAAAATGCTGCAGCTTAACTAAAGCGGAGGGGATAATTATTTTGTAGAAGCCACAGCTTCGGGAAGGCCATTGCAAAATGAGTCTAGCCATTCTCTCAGTGGACTTAACACGTGTGTCTGTGCATTTGCCGTATTGACCAGTTTAATCTTTTCCCTCTTGTTCCTCATTTCTAATCTCTTTTCAACTATAATTTGCTATCTGTTATAATTTGTGTCTTTTGTCCCCTACAACTATTGACTTCTTCTCTTTAACCCTCCCAACACATCTCATCTCACCCTCCCCTACTCGTTCCCTCCACCACTTCTTTGCCTCTTCTTCCCTCCATCCTTATCCCCACCTCCAACAGGTCTTCATTGCACAAACTGTGCTGTTCGGAAGTAAACTCCAGGTCACGTACCTACTGCTATGGCTACGCTTCGCCACCTGGAACCAGATCCTGGATCCGTGGGTATACATCCTGTTTCGAAGGTCAGTTCTTAAGAGAATCAACCCCCGTCTCGACTGGTCTCGGGGCTCCATCATGAGCTTGTACCCGTCTATAAGCGGCCCCCTTCGAAGGTTAACGCGCTCTTCACTTGGGAGCACCCCAGATGAAACAGGAGACACGCAGAAATCGAATACAGCACCCCCATCCTCACTGAAGCTCCCACCTCCTTCTCCGTGATTCTTTGAATGTGAGTTGTTGCAGCAGACTGACTGAGTGACATCATGGGGTCACAGTATGTATTTGACTTTGATTTCGAGCTCTGGTGAGTTAACTGTGACCAGGATGACAAGCAGGATTGCACCAATAATCTGGAAAGATTGAATCTTTTTATTTTATTGCATATCACTGAAACGTTATACAGTATTAACAATGATAATTTAGCAAAGTATAAAGAGAGAACATTGACTGATTGGTCACATCTCTTGTCTCTGTACCCTTTATACAAAGCACAGCAGTCAGTTAAAACAGATTTAAAGCTATCTACATGCACCACTCTTTCTCCACGTACGGCTCCATCAAGTGCTTTTGTAATGTTTTAAACAATGTTTTTCTAGTGGATAAGGCCACTCTGTGTTGTCATTCAACTGATTGCTTTAATGTGACACTTTATTCTGGTAGGACATTACACCTTTTAAGCTCATGTACACTTTGATGGTCCTGAGAGTCAGATTAGACCCAGGAAGAATGATGTAATTGTGTTTTTAAGGCTAAGTACTGTTTGTGTGATGAAAGTTATTTCTTTTGGTGTTTGGAGAAGACCTTGAATGTTAAAGTTACAGTTGATCCTGACAATCCAACACTGATCCTTCACTGAGGTGAAGTGAAGATGCTTTGAGTAAGACTTAAATATAGTCTAGATAAAACACCAAAATGTATTTTCTTTCTGTGTTGAATGTTGCATGTGTTGATGCATGCAAATGATGCCTTGAAGTGAACAGATTCACTTTTTCAGAATCCGCAAATGTGTTCTGTGCTTGTCATTAATGACAAAAAACAAGTTTGGTGGAAGAGGAAAATAAATGGATGTCAATGAGAATGTGATAATTGTTAATGTTGTCAGTGGTTGAAAAGAATGTTTCTATTGTAACAGTAGCAGTATCGATTTGACATGTATTATGCTGCATGAAAGGTCATATTTACATCGATAATTTTAAATCTATCCACCAAATAAACATTAGCTATCATTAAACGGATGCAAATCTGAAAATTGTAATTGTAAAATGAAGATTCAAGATTAAGTCATTTCTGACAGTGTTATAAAAAATACTTGTCATATTGTTCACTATATCCCTGGTTTGGTTTGGCTTTCAGGTATCTGCTTAAAGTAAAGACATATATTCATATGATTAGATGAACAAAAACATTTCTTTAAGAGAAAAAAAAGTTCAGAAGGTTAAGTGCAAGTGTCAGTAAGAATAGCCTAAAACTACATATTGGGTTTAAATTTGTTTTTATCTAAGAACAGGATTCTGAAATTTCAAATAATGAATTTTCTTCAGGACAAATTTGGAAAAAAAATCTGAGTCACTAACCACCTGGAACAGATACAAAATCTGAGCATGGGTTCACAATTTCAGATTCACCTCTGAAACCGTTGCTATTATTACATCTACAAGGGATGTTTAGCAAAACATCTAGTCGCTGTCAACTGAGAAGGTTTTTATGATGACACTGAACAGGGAGCAGGGGATGGTTTAGTTGTTGGATGATCCAAACCAAAGCCTTTTCTTGCTCCACTTGATTATTCAGTCACTCTGATGTGTTTTGAACATTGTATTTTAACTAATGCAGCCAGTGTCACTCATTACCAAACAATCACTGAACAAATGGGACTGGGACTCCTGGGCAGTACGATGCAGTGAAAATGAAGTGTAAATGTTGAATGTGCTTGACAGAAATGGCATGTGATTATACATATCAATAAAGGATTCATAAAACCTTTAAATGGTCTTTTCTGTTACACACAAACAGACTTGACAACTGTATTTTTTTTTACCATTTTACTTACAATTTTAACATGTGCCATACATTTTTAGGTCTTCATTAAGAGGTGCAATCATACAAAGTATTAAAATAAATTACGGGTATAGCTGAAACAAATACTGGTGAATGAAAAAGTGAATGAGTGGAGTCAAACTGTAGTCCAGTGTTTACTTGCTAACATGAATGCAAATACAAATAGATATTTGCCTTGTGCAGATTGTTTGTGAGCCAGAAAACTTTAACTGTCAAATGTTAACATGCAGTTTGATGCTTTCTTCATTTTACAGTAAATGCTCCCCAATGCAGAAACAGAAAGAGAAAGCAGCACCTTGAAACGAAGTGATACTAAAGTATAAAGACTGCAACAAACTGACAGTTTATTATTTACATGTTCTCCTTAAAACAAACCAGAAAAGTTTCCTGTGAACTTATGGCAAAAGTGGGAAGGAAATGAATATGTGATACAATGTGTGAGCATGAAGACCTTAATTTCTTTCAGGCAAAATCGCTGCAGGGGACCACAAGGAAATGCTTTACACGCACACGAGTTAGCTTTATTTGTTTGTTTTTTCCTATATCGTGGGAATTAGGTCTTGGTTCCTGTTTAACAGTAATTATCATGTGGGAAAATGTGAAGTGAAGGGCAGTGCCATCCAGATGCACAAAGTCCCCTTGAAATTCACATTTCCAGATGTCTTTAAAGAGATATCTTATTTTGCAAATTGGACTTCAGATTAGCCAGCACTGTGGAAGCCTTGGAAGGCAAAATTTAAATTGCACTTTATCTTTTGGTTAAAATACACTGGGGCAACATGCTTATTTAAAAAATAGTAAGCTAAGTGTATAAATAGAATGACATATTTGCAAACATATTATAACTTATAAGTCATCTTTACCTTGTATATTGTATAATGGAGTAGTGGAGGAATATACTCTGACTTTGGGAAATTCTCCTTCTGTCGTTTTCCTCACCACGTCTTCATCAGAGGGAGAAAGTTTACTTGAACTTATCTCACTTCCTTCATTCCTAGATGGCTGGTTGATTGTCTGTTGTTTTGCTGTTTGGTTTCCTGATGCATTGTTAGCATGTCCTTAACTTAATGGTTGAGACGTATGGGAAGTGAGCCCTCGAAATATTTTGGAAGTGTTTAGCTTTAATCAAAGTGACTAAATTGCTTTACCGTAAAATGTTGATTTCTGTCCATTCTGTGGTTGGTGTTTATTGTATAAAGTTGTCAAAATTCAAGAAAACAATAATGGTGATGATCATCTTATGGGCAAATTATCATAATTTGTCTGTTCAAGGAGAAATGGTTGAATTAATTGCAGTCCCTGCCGTGGTTCTTATGAAAGTGATTACAAATTAAAAGCCTTTACACATTCTTTTTTTTACCCCAATTAGATGTACCAGAGAACAGATCTCTCTCTTTCTCTCTCTTGCTGCTGTTTACATGGTAAATGTCTACATTCTACCGTTTTTGACGTCTCCAATAGCCCCCCATACATCAAACAAAAACACATCAGGGAAAGCAAAATCTCCCAGAACTGAATCCAAAGCCTCTGCAAAGTCATCAGGGTTCTTCTTGTCTTTGCCTGCTTCCACGATGGTGGTGGCTGCAGAAAAGAAGGCATGAAGCAGATTTTAATGGAGGAAATTGACCGATTAATAATGCAATTTACAAGGCAAAAGCATGACATTATTTTGATGTTCGAATAACAAATCAAACAGATCAGATGAAATAGGTCAACAACAGACATTTGTTAGCAACCCTGTCTTGTCCTTCTAAACAAACACTGTGACTGTGAGACTAGATCATATTTTTGTGTACTTTTCTCACGATTACTTTGAGAATAGCCATAAGCAGATTAAACCATTTTGAGGTTTCAATGAGGAATTTAAGAGGAATTTATTATTTATCATCATTATCATTTCAATTTGGAATTCAGGCCATTGGCCTTGGAAGTCTGGGAAAAAAGCAAACTCTGGCACTGTCCATTTTAAGTATGTATCCCACTCAAAATCCTGACTCATCCGAGGACCTTCTGCATGAAGAAGCCTACTTCAAGTGTTGAACACAATACACTATAATTACCGGTATTATGGGGTTCAAAGCAAAAAGCACACAAATGTTGATTTCAACCTGTTTTATGGTTTTTCAATTTAGCATGACATCTCTATAAATATTGAGCAAATTTCAGATGTATGCTCTAAAAAAAATCTTGTAAACTGACTTGCATGAGTTCAAATAGTTTTTGCCATCATTGTTGCTTTCTGAATACTAAAGACAAAATTCAGCAACTCAATGCTAAAACTTTTTGAGGGAAAATATGTACCTCACATAGAAAAAACACACATGACAGCTCCCTGGAGGTACACTTTCCATTCTAGATTATTTGTGGTGAGTAGAAATCCTGAAGAGGAATTTTCCTTTAATCCAGTCCAGTGGGCTGGTCTGTCTCAGCATGTCACACAGGCAGTGAGTTAGACAGTTTCCCAGCAGTAAACCCGACCCAGCTCCCAGATCTGAGTGTCAACATCCATTCAGCAGCGGCTCACGTCCTTACATCCAAAAGTGGACTCAAAGGTTATGTCTATTTTAAGGATGTGAGAGTCATGTGGGTGGTCTTACCCAGCTCCAGATCTCGGATGCCCATGTAGCTCTCCAACAGGTCGTCCACTTTCTTGGTTGCCTGTTCTTCAAACTCATTCTGCTGGCAGAGCAGACAGGAAAGTACAGAGGCGTTAGTGGAAATTTAGTGGTGTTCACGCTCTAAATATGGAGGTACGAACTCTGTGGGAGCACAACTTCTCATGCCAAAATATATAAGAGACACAAATATCTTGGGCTATTGTTTAACACTTATCTTTATATTATATAAACATATCAGTTTATAGATAAAGTCCAGTACTGCTTGTAGGTGTGTGTCAAGTGTGGTGGTGTTTTTCACTTCTTGAAATCCAGTGAACCTTTTCAGCCTCCAAACTTTTTTCAAAGATTCAGATCATAGTTCAGTGCAATGAAGTGTAGGAAGCAAGAAGCACCACAGAGGTCACTTCTGGTGAAACTGACAGAGACATTGTTCAATGACCGGCTGACACAGGCTATTGTGTGACTTTGTTGGTGACCTGTGTCAGCTGATCGTTTTCAGTTCAGTTCAGGTCATTTCAGTTCTTTAGTAACCCACATGGGAACTTAATAGAAAGTTCGAGACAAGATAAAACTGGTAAAATCAGTAGGAAAGTCATTTAGAGAAGAAGACATTTACTTATATGTGTGTACGTGTCAGTAACTGACTCCATCAGGAAGTGTAGAAGTCATTGTCCAGCAGAGCGTGTGAAACTCACCACTTCCTGAACTGTAGCAGCACCCTTGGAGCGAAGACGCAGCGTCTCCCTCCCGTTCACCATCTTGCCCTCAGTAGATTTTGGCGCTCTGGTCCTCATTCCGATCATGTCTACCCACGCAGACACAAACAAACCATTGATCAAGTTAAAGTGACAATCTGTGGGACTTTTATGTATTTCTTCAATGTGTGACCTGATGATTTTACACAACACTTCTAGCTAAAACTATTATATTTAAGCATATCATATGATTATTTTAGCGCTCAAGTTACCTGTTAGCAAGTTAGCTGTTTGCAAGCTCATGTTAGTTATATGTTAGCAAGCTAGGGCACTTAATACTGCATAGCTTTCTGAATGATCCACATTCTATTACAACACAAGTTGCATAGTGTTAAATGCTGTATATATATAATATACTGAGTTTCAGGATTGAACAGTTCCCCCACTGTAACTGCTGATGTCTAACGTCTGTATACGGCTGTATCCATTTAGTCCTCCTAAAAGTTAAGTTTTTTCGGGTTCGTAGATTCGTGATTCGAATCATAGCTATTGGTTCTTCACCCTGTTGGTAGTGCATTTCACCTCACAACAGCTGTTCTTTCAATCATGTTCTTCTTCTATCATTTCGAAACTGAAGTGCTTCCCACACAGTATATTTTTTCCTGGGAAAGACAAAGACCAAAGCAGCATGCCATAATTCACATTCCCTTAATCTCTCGTGTGTATTTCTTGCCTCACAAATGATGAACCATTGAATTGGGGGCACCCCAATACTGCTGCTCGTTATAAGACATGGGATATTGTTTTTTATAGGTCGTACTTTGTGTTTCAGATTTCAGCGTGTAGTTTGTTGTGATGTTGTGTCCCATCCAATCCAATCACGTCATACATTGTTATTATCAGCATGTTCCCGAATTTCCAGTAAAGCATTGGTTCTGTAATAGAGTAAATGTGAATCATAGATTTCCATCTGTTCTCTAACTGACAAGCTTAATGACTTTGTTTATGTTAACAATGATGTTGCTGACTGTGAATCAGCTACAGGAAATGGTACATAACATAGCATCCTTTCCAAATAACTGCAAAATGTCATTCCCATCAGCCTCCATACTTTATGCTTCGGAATAATAAGCAAATGTTAGCATGCTAACACTCTATAAATGGCAAGTATGGTTAACGTTACATTTGTATGTTAGCATAGTGAGCATGTTAGCACGCTGATGTTCACATTTAGGTCAAGGCAGTGTTTCACGTAGCTCAAGTTCATAGTCTCTTCATGTTGCCAAACTTTATTTCTCAAAAAGTTATTTTTAACACACGTCCTAGGGTTTGCATGCAAATGCACATCTGTATTTTAATAAGGTCCTTCACTGATAACACAGAGGGGAGTTAAACCCTTCCTGAGGGATGTCAGAGGTCAGCATCAGCTATGTCACGCTGTGTGTGACTGATATTCAGGAAGCATATGCTGTTTATCCTTTCCTGTAATTTACGTGATGGGGCTGTAAAAACGTTCATGGAAAATTATAGAACTTTTATTTAGTCTCAATAGTGTAGAACAGTGACATCAGAACTAAAGCTTACACATACTGCTAATTGGAATACTTTATTTGTAGTGTAATGTACTGTAATCATAATTATCATTTAATTAAAATGTTGAAGACAATGACAATAGGAATATCTTGGTTCTTGAATCGCCAATATGCATTACTCTCTCTAACTTTTCTGACATTTTGAGCCATAGTGAAGTCCCAGCTCTGTTATATTCTGGTTTCTAATTAGTGTAATAAATCATTCAACACATGAAATCTAATCCATCATATTCAGATTTGGCAGCCAGCCATTGTATGTGTGTTTCAGTTCTGAAGTGATTTAATTCACCTATAAAAACTGTGACGGGCAGGTTTATACAGTGAGATGAGTGTATGTGTTTCTGCTTCGCTCATCACTTATACCAGATATTGAACTGCTACTCCTGTTAAACTGTTGACAAGGCTACTGAATGCATAAGGCGTTACTCCCAAACCTAGTTGTGGTGTGATAATATAATATCAGTGGGCGTGGTGACAAAATGTTTTATGATTGCTAACATTACATGAACCCATTGACCCTGGATTTAGTTTCCTGTCTGATGGGAAAGGTTGGGGACAGCTGGGCTCCGGCCGAGCCCACAACTTCCTTTCACCCTGTCCATGTTCTTAACTAAAGGCAATAAATAAGCCACCTAATGTAGTTTTGACAAGTGTAACAGTAAATGGGAAGGAAGACAGAAAAAAACGCCCTCTAGGTGAAAGTGACTATCCTGACAAAGGTCACAAGTTCACAACAAGTGTACGTTACAGCAGATATGTAGAAGAAGTGTGACTTAAGGTGTAAACACATGAATAAATACAGAAAAAGTTGGAGAAAGAAGCAAGGTTTTACTAAAAAAAAGGTCACTGTAAGCTTATGAATTTGTTTATCTATTTTTATTCCTAACAGATAAATAGCTGAAATGTATATGAAAGTGCCTTTCAGGCTCTACGGGAAAGTACAACAAGTATATCTGGATCAAATATTTACAGCTCTTGGCACTGACTTCTGTGTGACTGCCAGCATGTGAAAAAAGTGAGGCGCTAAACACTACATGTTCTCTCCCTCTCTCTCTCTGTTCGTGTTTACATTACTTTGGACTGAGTATTATTCACACTCAGGAAAAAATTCAGTCCTCATTAGGCTGTTCGTTTATTTTTGGGACTTGTTTTGGGGGTTAAAGGCGGGTTAAATGTTACCGATATGAATGTAGAGGTTATGGGTAAGGCTGATGTAAGCTTCCAGGGAAAGACTATAAGTCCATATTAGTCCAGTAAACTGCCCGGATACAGAATTGACCAACTTCACAGAATGACTGACTGAAGATGAAAACATTTGGTCTGATATCAGGCATTTTGTCCAGCTTTTTAAGGATTCGAAGCCCTTTTAACATTGAATTTGGCATTTAGGATTTGGGGGTAGGTAAGTTACTGTGTCAAAAAATAGATCATATATCATAAAGCGTGTGTATATCTGGATTATGAGGACATTTCATCAGTTTACACAACGGATTTGTTAGTACAAAGGACATGTCCTTATCATAATATCAGTTTTACCTGAATTCTAGTGTGTGTAAAAGCTGTTTCTGTAGTTCTATAGAAAGGCTTGCTTCATTTGTGGTTTGCATGTCTTCTGCCTGGAGTTGAATTGTAAACTACAAAAAAAAAAATTAATATTGAACTGCATTGGTGTGCAGAGGACCCTTGGTTTCTCCTGTGTTTGTGATTGGATGGAAAATCCCTCAAGCCTTTTTAATTCTGTCTGGGTGCATGTACATGATTGGAAAAGAAAACTTTCAAGCTGAATTGAAAAACTTGATTTCCAATGTGCCACTTTTTTACAAAAAGTACTTATATTTATCTGTGTATTCATTTAGTGTCTCTGCTATGATTCAAGTCCGACTAACTGAGCCATACTTTTCCTCTCAGAGCCATTTAAGAACATCTACTGTTACACAAGACCCTTTGGGCTGAGGCTTAACAGCCACTGCCATAATACCGGTCAATTAATTAGCTGCTAAGTTTAACAAAGTTTCCAGACGCACTGACATGTAGACAGTTATCTCTGAAATGTCCCTGTCTCCTCTTCCTGTTTGGCTGATTAGAAATGGAAAAGCTCAAATCCATCAAACACCCGGGCCAACAGAGTGGCACCAACAGGATCCAGCTGTTTGTGCTGCACCTTTCATGGACAGTCCTGTCATTAAAAAAAATATGTGTGATGATATTAAATGTCACTGGTATGAATCATATTCAATACACACTTCTGTTAACAGCAACTGAAGAGGCTTCTTTCTCCCTGCTGTGTTCATTTCCAGGCTTTCATCCCATCATTTTTACAGGAATGGTTTTATTCCGTAGAATGTGAGTGATTAAGAGGATTCAGGGGGAATGGATGCTGACATTTTTTGTATAAATGTGTGCAACAGGTATTTGGGACAGCAGTGCCTTATGCAGAAGTGTACTACAAGCTGAACCCCATCTGTAAATAATAAAATGTTCACTTCCAACCACCAAATCTGGCTGATTTAGGAGTGTGTGATTAGAATTCCCAAACTTCATCTGTTCTGCACATGACAGTAAAGCCCAGTCATCGGGATTTCATCATTTTCCACTCACCAAAGGCCTTGTTGGGCCCCACCAAGCGGAGAGTGAAGGGTATGCCTCTCGGCTGCTCTTTCAGCATCTTAGCCACCTCATAGTGTCGACAGCCTACAATGCTCTGGTCATTGATGGCCTCGATGTGGTCGCCGACACATACTGTCTTCAGCCGGTCTATGGTGCTGCCTTCCTTTATCCTCTGAAAGGAACAAAAATGGTTCAAATGTGTGGGGATTTCTAGTTTGGAGCCTTATACAGATAAACATGACAGGGCTCAGCCTGTTTTGCTGACCTTGATGAATGCATATCCAGCTCCGTTGTCTGTGATAGTGAGGCCCAGAGCGTCCTCCGTCTTTGTCACCTCCACCTCCTTGGTCTCCCCTCTGACATGAGCGAAGATGAAGTCTTCCAGCCCGATCTGTCCTCCCAGTAGCTTCTGCATGTCCACTTTATGAGAGTTGAGGGTGCAGAAAAGGATCTAAGGACCCAAAGGTTGAATTGAATATGTGTATATGAACACATACTTAAGTGAAAAGACATTGCCGACATTATTACAATATTCTCAATTTTTTGGAAATATTAATCACATTAAGTATTCCAAAGTGGCCCCTAAATCTTTAATAGCAAATTATTAAATCCCCAAATAGTATACCATTCTACTATAATGTCAGCTATATTGCCTAAGGATTTAGTTCATCATCCCTAAAAAATTATTCATTTAAAAAAAAAAGAAAAACTTTTTTTTTTATTGTTGTTTTAAAAAAGCATACTATTTCTACTGTTCAAAATAATTAAATTTTTACATTGCCTAAGAATTTACCTCAACTTCAATTTGGATTTAGTGAAAACAGTTACGATTGGTCCTTATATATATATTTCTTTTTCATTATTTTTAACAGTTTTTAAAAGAAATAAATTATGTCAAAAGAATCGAGTATGTTTTGAAAAACTATTTTCTACCTCTTTATAAGACATAATTATAGTTTCTGTGTTTTTCCCTGGTGCCCCTCCGAATGTCTTTAGATGTGCTGTATAGAGATTAAACAGCAGAGGGCAGCAGAGCCAATGGTTTGATTTTGCTTATGTGGCCATTTTGTTGTGAGTCATATTATAGATAACTCAATCAGTCATATACTGGAGCAAATGTGTCTTAGAGAAAAGCATCAGATACATTGGATATGGCCAGATTAAACATGTGACTCTCTAATAACAACTCCAGGCTAGAGTTTATTTAGACCCCCCCTGAAACCTGGGGTTAAAGTTCAAGTTTGACTATAATCCATAACGGAAATCCAAGATAACCTGAGCGACCTGTTATGGCACTTGGAACAGTTCCCGTTAGATATGGCTGGTAGTAATTCTCTCTGTCTGACTGTAGTCCAAGGTCTTTTTTGCATTTCGCTCCACTGTAACTTTATACTGCTGCTGTTTAGTCCTTCTCACTATCAACAACCAATTGCCTGATATTTCTCACAGAGAGGGTTGTATCTGATTGCAGTTCAAGGTCATGTAGATATACGGACGACTGAGTCAGACAAAACCTTTCAGTTATTGAACTTAATAATGTCTTGATGTGACTATAAAGTATGCAAGAACATAAAAGGTGTTGGCTTAATAATTACTCTAGTCTTTTGAATTAGAGGACTTATTAATGATTTCATGATCGCTAAAGATTATCCCAGTATATTGGAAGAGTTTCAGGTCTCTGGACACGTCTCTAAGTTACTACATGGTTTACACATATAAGAAGACAAACAGGAATTGTGAGTTTTTAAGTCAATTTGTTTGTTTTGTGAGAGTCACTACACACAAACTGCACAGGACTGAGAGGAAACAGCTACATCTAACAACATGAAATTATTTATCTGATCACTAATTTGAAGTCATTCTAGGTCAGATTAATGTTAACGATGGAAATGTAATATACATGTATACATGAAAGTGATCACTGACGGGTGTACATGTACTTTTTATTTATGTTATAATGTGGTGTGACATCCTGAATGAACATCCTCCTATCCAAAGCAACATGCATGTGAGAGTTCACAACACAAACAAGGATCACATCAGAAGACACGTGAGTAAGGTATGGTGTTAAGTTTGAGTCCTATTGGGTGTCCTGTAAGTGTTGTCAGGAAAGGCATAGAGGCAATGCAAAGAAGACGCTCCATTACGAGTTTGGTATTTTCTTCCACCACAAGAAAGTACAGAAAAAAAGAGCCTAGCTACAGATTTAGGGCCCTGACACCACAGAAGAGCCAGGTACATTCTTTGGCAGAGCATAGTGAGCAGAAGGATGTCCTGACCTCAGCTAAGTGAGTGTTAAGGTTTTGAATTTTATGCAGGCAGCAACTGGAAGCCAGTGCAGTAATACAAGCAGAGGGGCGACATGTGCTCTTTTAGGCTGGTTGAAGACCAGACTCGCCGCCACTTTCTGGATCACCTGATGCAACACAAGGAAACAGCCAGACACAATCATGGGTTGTTGTGGCCTGATAAGATCGAGGTTAGCTCCTATCCCTTCATCTCCAGTTATTTATGTTCAGTATGATCCACTGCGTTGATAGGAAAAGCCTTCATGGTGACCTTCATAGCTGATAAGTATAAGATAATGCCAATGTTAAATATTTATTGCTTCCATATCATTCTGGAGAACCGTGTAGAACAACGGCATACTGTATGTGGCCACCTTTAACCTTATTTAAAAACTCTTTTTAAAGATTATCCTACAGTTTAGTTCAGTAAACTTGTTTCAACAGACAATTTCTACACATGCACATTCAGTTGTCCCTGCTGCAGTCTTTTCTCAACTATCAGTTTACTCCCACACACTTTTTAATCACTCTACTACTTCAAGTTAGGCTGGGTAAAGGTCATTTAAACGCCTGTATGAAATGCAAAAATCAAGAAGAGCCACTGATAAGCCTTCCTTTGACATTAGGTAGACACAGTCTGTGGCCTTTGGCTGTGTCGAGCTCTGACAGCAGTATCAGGCTGCAGAGTGGTTTGGCCAACCCTGACCTACTAAAGGTTTCGTGTCGAGGCTTCTTCTCAAGGATCCTGGCCTTGTGAGCTGCTGCCTGCAGTAACCTGACTTCAAACCACAGCTTTTACACCCTACAGTGCTCTGAAATAAATTTCAGAATGTTGTTTCACTATTTTGGAAATAGCATTTACCTAACATTTACTGTTTACTTTACTGAAACACAGTCAGTCAGTCACTTGTTACAGCTTCACTATTTCAACATTTGGGGTAATTGTGAACTTTAAATGGGAACGTAATGTTTTATTGGTAACAGAAAGTTATTTTCTAATGTCTTATGTGGCTCTGAAGGAGTTTTACCAAGAAAAGAGAGAGAAAATAAACCTTGTGACATCAACAAGGGATTATCTTGGGTTGGGCTTGGACGCCACAACATTATACAAGATAATCTGTGTTTCAAACTGAGTACAAAAGGCAAGAAAGGTCTAAGGAAAATGTTTCTAATGTTTGCATATGTGGGATAAAGCATTTTTGGAGCTTCCTCCATACTATGAGAGGCAGTTTTACTGAAGCATATGACCAATTTTCCTCGGCTTCTGTTTGAGATGACATGTAGTTTTTCTGGACATATTTCTATAACCATACATTAGATTATTCCCAAAGAATTAGGCCAAATAGGTATAATAACACACTGTAATTATTGAGAATAGGTTGACATGGGGAGATTTGCCTCAGTGTAACTGAACTCTTATTCCCTTTGTTGTTTCAACAACTTAAAAAGCATTTGTTTTCTTCTCCTGGGTTTGTTTTGCTCTAAAGTTACTGTTACTCCGTGTGTTTGTTGTCTACAGACATAGTATTATCTGGTTATTTGTTTCCCTTATTGATCCTGTTCAAGGCGCAGATGAGTACAAAGTCTGGCAGACAGTAGTGAGGCCAAATGATCTTCAATAGTGCATCATGGAAAACAGCCTAGAATGGAAACCTAATACCTTTGGAGCTGGCCTGCCAGACCAGAAAAGAAAGAAAGGAACAATAATATGTTTTTTTATCTTGATCATTTCTAACAAAACTGGAAATAACACTAATTAGCTTAATTGTGTTTACATGTATAGCTGGGTTTTGTACCTCTGAGGGGGAGATGTTGAACACTTCAGCGATCTTGGCGTACAGCTCCTTGACGTTAGTGAACCCGTGGATGCGGCCTGTTGGACTCCCATGAGCCAGCTGGGTGTGGAAGATGAGCCTCGGTCTCGGGTATTCGGGTGGCCCTGGTGGCGGTGGCGAAGGAGGAGGAAGTGGCGGCGCTGAGGGCTCCGCACACCCGTGATTGTGGCTCTGGTTCTGGGCCTTCTGCTCCTCCATGGCCTCGGCCCCTGCTGCCTTGGAGTCCTGCAGGCTCATAGCCTCCCCGTTCTGCATCGGGCCCCAGCTCAGGTATGGTCCTCCTCCGGGAGGCCTGGTGATGCACTGCTCTGGCAAAGAAAGAAACTCTGTCCTTCTCCACGCTTAGGCGACCAACCACCCAACCACCCAGAGCTTTGGGGTGAAGAGCTCAGATAAATTAGTGATGAGAGTAGCCTGGTAACAGTAGCTGGAAGAGGCCAGCCAGACCCTACTGGGTAGAAACCCTACACCCTTTGAGTTGAGAACTGTATGTGTTACACCTGAGCCTCTGGCAGCTCACGCACAGAGAACAAAAACAAAACACACCAGGTAAAGGTTTCTTCATACACATGACACGGATAAGACTCTAATCCCCCATATCAGTCTGGGTGCGAGACATACATGACCCTGAATATGTGAACATCCCTGCGAAGTGTGAAAAGATCCAGCATATCTGCAAAATGAATTCCAAAGTGGGCTTCTCGGAGATGGCCACAGACAATGTCCCAGTGTTCCAGGTAAGATGATATCACTGGGCAGGGAGCACGGTGCTCCCCCCTTCGCTGGCCTCATTGAATGAAGTTGGCTGTTGCTGGGGTGAATCCTTGGTGATGCACTGACCTTTTTGACCCCACAGACAGCCCACAGATACGGCAGATGACAGTTGCATCCGCTAAACAGATGTTTAATTCACACAGGTGTTTGGTGCTTCTCTTAGTGGGAAGGTTTTATGAATATCACTTTCCAACCTGCTAGATGTTTTATTGTGTTTTTTGTTTTATTTTGACTGTGTATTTGTATCTATTGTTATGTTTCTTACTTTTTTATTTTATTGTATTTTTTTGCTATGTGAAGCACTTTGTAACTGTTTTGATTTTGACGTGATATAAATAAATGTATTATTATTGTAATTACATAAGCTGATATTAATGCACTCCTAGAACAGATGATAAGCATAATATGTATAAAAGATGCACATTTTTTGGAGGATCATGAGAACTTTCACTCTTCGCCAACCAAAAGTTTGACTCTACAATTGACAAAGATATGTTTTGCAATCTTTTTCTTCTGAATTGTGGATAAACATCCAAACCATGAAAAGTCATGATTAATATATTCATATATTTTTTCTGTCCTGATGATCTGTTGGCCTTAACAGTCTTATTTGTCTCACTCTGTCCCATCCATGTGATGTGTTACTCATGCGCAGACCAAGGGATGCTGTCATGCTGGGACACAAAAAGCTATCTATGTCTCCATCAGATCTGGAAATTCCACAAAAATCACATTTTAAGATGCCAGCTGGGAATGTGTCCTTTCAGACAAAGATTCTTTCAGGATGTGTGGTACGGTATGTAACAAAAACATCTGAGATGTGCAAATTGTTGACTGGGAATGCTGTTCACATTGCCGTTGTATGTTGCCGTTACATAATACTGACAAATGCTTGGCTTTGTTTGGAAAAAAATATATAATCAATATTCCATAAATAACTGACAATAACTCTATATTAATAACACTTTAACTATTAGCACTATAATAATTCCCACCCACTGTATTATTATACAGTACATCAGGGGTACAGGCTGTGATGTTCTTTCTTTTACTGCTTAATAAGCATTCCCACGCACCTGTACTGCAGCGTGCACTGCTGCAGCTGCCTTCTGCGTCATTCCCTCGTTTTTCAGGCCAAGGTGTAGTCAGCCCCCTCCCTCCCCAAGGTCAGAGTGTTTACACAAGCAGCTGATAATAAGAATCTCACTGACAAAACATTCCTTTTTCAATAGATAATACAGGTAGTCCTCGAAGTAAAGGGTATCTGGCTTTCTCTCCCTGCAGAGATATACATGATAACCTCTATCTTCACTTTCTGAAGCCATCAGGTGCCTGATGACTGGAAACATCAGAGACGGCAGATTGACTCTGGTTTCTTAGATGTTTAACTGGAAGCACATGTACAAATATCTTGTTCGAACATGTTGATATTTGCTCAACAGGTGAGGATCTTTATTTTCTCAAGCAGCTGTTGACCAGATCAGAATGACTTTAATTACTGACCATCAAACAAATCAAATCAAAAAGTTCATTTAGCACACAGTTGTCTCTGAAATTCATTTACACTCAAATACTTTTCACGAGGTGAATCCTTCTTCTTTCTGAAGAACTGCTTTCTAAAGGCATTATTCACCTAAAACTGAGAGTTCATAGTGTGATAATAACTTAATATGCAAACAATAATGACACATACCGGATAAAAGGTAATAAGAGCCGGTAAATGAAAGCTGCTAAATTATTTCCACTGTTTGCAAAAGCATATTTTTAATACGCCCTTCTTAAGTGGCTCTCAGCTCATTGGCTCTGAACAGATGGCATGGTATCAACAAATATTGACTAAATCAAGAGTGAACAATTCAGGCTTCATGACTCAGACTGTTAATATTAGCAAAAAGCTTCGTCTTATGTGACAAAACCCATTTACCGTGAAGATTATTTTATTCTGTTTCTTATTTTTCTTACGTGTTTTTGTTTTGTTTGGGGTTTTTGTGATGCAAAGTTTTCATTCAGCAATGACTACTATACTGTGCTGAATGTGAATTTCACGTCACTTTCACATCCCCTTTACACACAGTACCTCTCTACAAGACAGAGCCTGAAGGTCATGATCTCGTGAACGGTTCTTATACCCCAAACAAATGACATGACACTGGGGAGCTGGGGCTTTTGTGCCTCGTGGGTCCTTGCGTAGTTTCCCACTTTGCCTAATTATCTATCCAGCCTTCACAGTCATGAATCAACACAGAAAAGCCTGTTATTGCCTACGCTGCATTTACACCCCCTTATTGCATCACACACTTCCTTATGAAGCGTGATTTCCTCCTCCCTATCTGCTTTGTTTCCTGGCAGGGGAGACGGAAGGGAAGACCGTGGGCTGGCTGGTGTAGGCCAGATTGCTTGAGTGGGTGGATGTGTTTGCCGCGTCGTGTGGCAGTGTTCTGTTCCCGGTGGCATAGTGGTGCTTGAGCTGAAAAAAAAAAGCTTTCAATTCGAAAAAATTGTGTGGATTCCGCCAAGCCGCCGTCTGATAATAGTTGCTTTCTTTTCTCATAGGTGATCAAGGTCTCCATCAATAGAGTGGTGAAATACTCACGAGAAAGCTGTCTTCACTGGCATCCCACTGATTTGTCATGATGTGATGTATCAGTGACATATTCTGGAACAAGGAATTGACTAATATCTCTCTCCCTGAGCATGTCATCCCACTGCTAAAAAAAAAACATGAATATTCAGTACAGACATGAGGCATTTGATAAGGTTTTAAAACTTTGTAAGCCAATACAGAAACATGAATCTCTAACTGAATTTAAGCCATAAGAGATAGACATAAGCACAGAACATTTAACAATACTATATGCCTTCTGCGATCCAACCGTGAAGAGAAATCTCGGGGAAATTCCCCCCATGGGAAATTCTTAGAAACTTAACAGTGAAAATCCCTGATAATTTCGATTATGCTACGCTTTTATGTTTATGTCATTACAAGGCCTACTGACATGCTTATTTATCAGGGTAAATCTTCCTATGCCTGAATAAAAAAACAACACAATATTCACATCTACATCTTTTGCACTTTTGTGTCATATGGTTTCCTAGAAGATGTCTATTTTCACTGACCTCCTCCAAGTCACCTCTGCCTACCCTGTCTTTAATTAGAGGAACAGTACAGTGTTTGACATCGATGACCTGCCCACAGAGGTACAGCAACACCACTCGGACAAACCATCAACTGCACTAAACTGTAACACTAGAACCAGTGGTAATAATAATGAAAAAATGTAGTTCTAATTTGTAAAACTTTGTTTATTATTGTCATCAACAGGGTGTACAATAATATATTATTATAATCAGTGACATTTCTCTATCTACAGATTTTATGTTTTTTTTTATGTCATATGCTTAATATGTTAATAAAACATAAATATACAATTATTATAAATAATACAAAAATAGTAATATATATATTCGGTAACAGGAAGTACAAACTCAATCCTGTAACATAAAAAGCCTCGCTCATTACACCAAACTTTTGGAACATATAGTCACAAGTAACACAGTCATGCTGTGTGACTACAATGTGACCCAGCTGCTATGCCCAGCTGACGATTTAGCTCTGGCCTTACAGCCTTAGTCTGGTGATTGTATAGTAGGTGTGTGACTTTGTCATTTGTTGCTGCAGTTGTTGTTGTTGTTGTTTTTCTTCCTTGAGTCAGGGGGGGAGGTGAGAGACTTGGCCATTCATTAGCTGCCTGCATAACACTGGGCTGAAATGAAGTGTTTCATGCTGTGGTGGGCAATTAGAATAAAAGCCACCAACTGAGTAATTGACCAGCCTTCTGAGTCACTGGCCTCTACTTCCCTTCATGAGAAAAGCGGTGGACGCTCATTGTGATTTGTGGGATTACAGTAATTTTACTTTTTTAACATATGTGTTGCTTAAAGGAATATCTATATTTGACGGTTTAAAGGCCAAAATTGAAGAAAGACAAAAGAAGATTGCTTTTTCCTCTTACTATTATTAATATAGCATTATATTTAGGGTGTAGGATTACCCTCATAGGCCTACAGTGCGATTCAGCTTTCTGTTTATACTGTAGATGTAAAGCAGAATGTAAAACGGCCCCACCCAGGTGTACCAGTACTCATTTTCTGGATTAGATTAAGCGTATAATGTAGTGTGGTAAGTAAACCACTGCTGGTAAACCACCATGTGTATTCCGTAAGTGTTTCACACGTGAAATGTTTAAATCACATGTAAATCATTAATTTAAAGCACAAGACCAGCACAATAATAACACAGGCACTACCCTTTATAGGTCTCAAGAAAGGGACAACCCATATGCCATATAAGGTAATGGGCGGTCGGTGAAAGCCAACTACTCCGTTCTGATTGGACAACGGGTCTGACATGACCGTTTTCACCAAGTCGTCGTCGACGCTGATTGGTCGCCTGACTTGGTCCGATTTAGGCTCATTATCTTAATCAGCCGTGGATGGAGTAAGGAGGCAAGAAAAAAAGCAGAAGCCAAACAAGAACGGTGGAGTCTGGCGTGGAGCGTCGTTTCTACACGAACCGACGACCACTGGCTGAGGGAAGAATGCTTGAAAACAAGAGGGAAAGATTGAAAACCTTCCTCAGGAAGATTGACGAGAAGGCCATCGTCAGAATCAAGCATTTCATGAAAGAGAGGTGAGCGGAGTGAATGTGACTAGCTAAACCGCTATCTGCCGGTGGGCATCATCAACAGGGTGGATGCTAACGGTTAGCATTTCTTTGATGATGACAGCCTTTCCAATATAATTGTGTTGTTTTATCTCACGTTATGGTACTATTTAACACTGAACCAGTAAACGTGTTTTAAAGAATTGGGGTTTACTGAAACGCAGAACACGTACTACAGCCAATGAGAAGAAAATGCTAGTAGGTTAGCCATCCGTCTAGCGGAAGGCGTGTTGGCATTTAAATTACCGTTAGCTAACGTTACAGTGACACAGTCAATTAAATCAATGGCACTGAAATAACACCACAAAAAAGCAGTAATTGGTGGCTTTTCTGTTAAAATATACTCTGTACTTGGTGGCTGTTGTGAGCATCTTTGCTATATCAATCTACATTAGCACAACCAATACTGGAGGCGTTGTTGGCTTAGCTAGCATTAGTCATTGATTGAACTGTTGGTGACCTAAGCACCTGACATCGTTGATGTAGCTTGTAGACCTGTATAACCCTCAGTAACATGCGTTGCAATTATCTTATTTTTTGTGAAGAGTGATGATAATTTATCCTTGAAATAATTACTTGGGTTTAGTTAGTTTTTTGTGTGTGCAGCGTCTGTACAGATGCGATGGAGGGGGTTACATTTGTAATCATTTGTTTCTTTTCCATTGGGCCATATCCAAGAACACAATGATCGGCCCACATTTGTCCTGTAAAGTGGTGTTATGCGTGTGTTGTTGTTTGTGTGTGTAGTAGATTGCTAATCTATTCCGAGTGGCGTAAATAAACACCCTTGCGTATGGTAGAGTGGCATAAAGAAAAGCTAGTCCAATCTTGTTGGTTCTTAATCTCACCCGTGCCTCCTGTTTAGGAATCATGACTTCATCCACTGGCCTATGTGGGTCAGAATAGCTTCATTTTTTGTCCTTTTGTCGTGAATGATCCAGCCCCGTTGAGTTTTGGAGCAGACCAGCCTGACAGAGGCACATTTATTCACAACTGCATTCACTCTTTTAAATATCCACACATATATTGTGTTACCCCCAGAGAAATCTACACACACACTTGTCACACATGGGACAAACAAGTTCGTTTTCCCAGGAAAGACTATTTTTAGCTCCCATGAGTCGACCACAGGTGGTACATGGTGTTATATAAATGCTCCCTGTATCTCACCGTGAGTACTTCTCGTCCTCTGAGCTTTGCCTTTCACTGTCTTTCCCATAGATAGCCATTTGCAGGAACCCCAGCCAATGACACTTGGCCTGCTGCTTATCAGCATAGTTATGATGTGTCTGTAGTATGCTATGTGGGGGGATTATCCGTTTCCACAACACAATCATATACATGACAGTGTTGTGGCATCGTAAGGCCTCAGTAAGCCTAGGCTCTGGCCATGTAAGTGCAGCATCTATCCATAGTCATTTCATCTGCTCTATACTGTAGTCAGTTTCTCTTTATATACTTAGATAATTCCTATGAAGGTGAATGTTATAGTAGCCAAATAGTTATAGCAAATAAACACCTACATGCCAGCTCATTGTTAGTCCCTGCATACAGGTTTCCAATACACATTAGCAAAAATTATGGATAGCCTTGACTCAATAGGGAATAACCTATTGCTGCAAAACTTGTTTAAATGGAGGATCCTGGAATAGGCTGGGTGGGGCTGCTTTGCAGGCGTTCTGTTGGCTCCAGGAAGATGCTCCCAGGATGTAGCTTCCTAGCCACTGTGGGCAATGCAGACCGTGTAGGTCTAAATTATGGGATGTGCTGCAGGCGTGGAGGAAAAGCCCAAGCCCAAGGATGAAAACCACATCTGCAGGACTGTTTTATCGCTAAATGAAGGGTTGCATACTAACCAGCTGGTCACGGTTGAAGTTATGTGTTGCCTCTGTCAGGCTGGTGCTAATGATCACTCCTCTGCCCTTTTCACAGAGACAAAAAAGGCTATATTCTTTTTAGCTGTTTCACCTTTTGGTACTCACAGTAGCATAGTGAATTCCACCTAAAGTAGTTTGCCATATGTTGGTCTAAGTTCAGACATACAAGGCATTATGCAGGGTTATCTTTAAGCTTAGCATTCTGCTCCAAAAGGCAAGGCACCTGTGAGAAAGGCTAAACCTCATTGAGCCGGAGCTGTGAAATCTGAATGACTTGATTAATTTCATTGTAGTAAACCAATTATGTATTTATGGACTCAGTGGTATTCTCGTGGTAAGGAGGTATACAAACACTAATCAGTGAAGTCACCTGCTGTAGATTTCTTTTATACACTTCGCCTTGCATGATGCATGGATGAGCCTTCCTGTTATGTAATTTAACATATTTTGAATTTCCAAGATGGATGGAGTTAAGCAATACACTTGTACCAGGTTTTATGGTCTGCAAGAAGCTGTGGAGTTGAAAATGGTTTTAGTACAAAATTTTTTTTGCTATATTTTATACACGCCTCTTTTTTTTTACTTTTGACATCCTGCTGCTATGAGGAGCTAGATCAGCAAAATTCTATTGTGGATTGACTGAAAAATAAAACCCTACTGGTATACAGTAGAGTGACCTACTTGTAATTTTAACGATTTTTATAGTCAGGTGAGATTTTCCAGCCGCCACCACAGCACGCCATCCCCCCTGCACACACGCCTGGTCGCTAAAATTTCTCAGTCGCCTTGAAGAAAGACCCTCTCTGTCTGTGTGCCCAGTTAGCACAGAGGAAGTGGAGGCAGCCGCTGCATGCACAAGGCCACATGACTTCCAACTCCAACACACACAGTCATTCTGCGACACATGCACACAGACGCGTTCTCTGTTCTACTTGGCACACATGCACACGCAGTTTTCCTGCAGACCGAGCCCTGGCAGTGCGCCACAGGCGGCATGTTATTTTGCCATGACCACTGGCTTGCTTCCCTGTCCGTCCTGACTGCTCTATTGAAGCTAACACACATGCACACATACAAGCACGGACACATAATCCCTTTCAGTCCAGCCCAGAATAATTGGGTTGTCTTTAATTTGATCATTTTGGCAATTATTTGTTAGTTTGTGGTTTGTAATGTAGGTCAAAATAATAATTAAAAAACCTCAAAAACGAAGATAGATTATCACAGATTAGAACTCTCAGATGCTGTGTGCGTGGTTGCAAAAACTTTAATATCTTAACTGTCCCATTTGGCTCAATAAAGCACAGCTGCAACAATCTGTTGTTTTGCTTTGGAATAAGCTGGTTTTGATTGGATGATGGGGAATCAGCTGTTCACATGACAAAAACTATCCAGAGCTGTCCAGAAGAGGGTGCTCTCACACTGTCTGGGTCACAAACACATTGATCTCATAGAAATTTCATGGCTGTAAAAGTTGAGCCAGACTCGCATGTGAAACATGTTGCTGGAGCAATAATGTTGTCTGTGGGAAAACTTTGACATAGGCATTCTATACATAAGCAATTTAGTCTTAAGGGCACTAGCGCTAAAGAGCTGACGTATGGCTGACGTCTGCAGCAGGACTCCTGGGATCATATGTCTCATCTCGGGACAGCAAATAAAAGCATCATAACTCTACACCCAGAGGAGTTATTTTGCCAGCTGGAATGTCCTGTACTGGAGATGTTGCTCCCTGTCTCACTCCAGTGAATTGAACAAATTCATCTTTTGTAAGCCTAGTATAGATTTAGTATAAGGCTTGCCGGTGTTTTATTTTTTAAAACATTTAGGAACTATGATCATTGAATAGGAAGAGCCAGTGTCAGCCTTGTGTGCAAACATTTTCATTTGTGCAATTCTCTGTCTATAGACTGAGGGTTAGACGTTTATAGCACAGACAAACATTCCATCAAAATTGTCAGCAGCATATTTTGCATGTTAATACTCGAATGAGGAGGTTAGTTGCACAATTTGATATACAGTATTTTAATGGGCTTGTTCGGGCTCAAAGATGAACATGGCTATTGTGCAAAGTGCTCTTGCACCTCGTCATGACCATTGTGCAACCTTATTTCTAGATAAAATGGAGAGTGACAAACACAAAGGTAGAATTGCTCATGAGTATGTACATAGGCCATGTATGTTGAAATTATTATGCAAAGTATATTAATACATGTCCCCTTTTGTCCACTTGGCAGCATTGTGATGCAATATATTTCATCGGTTTGCATTGTATTCTGTAATTATCTAACTGGCTGGTTCAAAAAAGGAACCTCTGGGACACCCCTTTCCTGCTTAAATGTAAGCTATATTAATTGACATTTTAAGAAATTAGACTTTTAGGAGAACATTATAGATAGATATTTTATTAATCCCGTAAGGGAAGTTTTGCTACTTTTATTATGCAACATTTAAGTTTCTTGCTTAAGATGAGTGTTGTGTGTAAACTGTAGCCAAAGTTATGAACAGTTTGTACTATCTCTGGAGATATTTAGTAAGTGACTTTATGCAATCAGGGCTTGCAGGCTTATGGGATAAAACGGAAGCCCATTGGCCTATTGAGCCATCTATGGAGATTGTGCAATCCAGCGTTGACTGTTTAAATTTGGTATACCGGACAAATGTGTAGTATGTCGGTGAGCAAGTAGATTGTTTAGTTTCATGCCCAAGAACTCTGAGAGGCCACTTGGCTCTAGCAAAGAGCAAACCTGTGCCATTTTGGATTATGGTCAAACATATTTATAAAACAGCCGTCCCACAGTGTTCATCCTGCACCTCGACGCCAAGAGGTGTACAGTGAAGACATGGCAGGTAGTGGTGAGAGATGAGCGGTAAGCAGTGATAGCTGGCTGCTAAATTGGGAATGATGTCATGGGCGGAGGTGGACTTTATCTGTCTGCTTGAGTTTCCTGGGTGATGATATCATAGGTCTGAAAATAGCTTATTTAACAGCAGGCCTCAGCTAATGTTTGTGAATGAAACAAGGTTCTAATACATTTACAGTCCATAGTGTAGTGTATTCATCAGCTGACTGTTTTTTTTATGAAATATTCTGAGCTTTTCTCCCATTTCCCTGCAGTCAAACACAAATATTCTTACATCTGATGGCTCCATTTACATCATCCACAAAGAGCATGAGCTAACTATTGTCATGCACACTGCACTGGCTGCATTTAAAGCTACCTCCTTGTTTTTGAGAACAGGCCATTGAATGTTGTTGTTAGGAGTCCTACATTGAGAATATCCTGGCAATGTTTCTTTCACCCCCATATTTCCACAATCTACCCCCTACTGTTGTAGCTGTTTCCACGACAACACAAACTAAGAAAGGACTTTGAAAGGACAAAGCTTGGGAGGGCATTTCAGGCTTGAACCCCAGCCTGCCTTTTTTGTTATTCTAGTCGCCCCTCTTTTCTCATTTTCTTTCCTGCTGTGTGTTTCTGGCTCTATCTTCACGTTGCTGCTTTAAAACATTGCAGTAAAACAGACCTTTACACCCTCTGGATTTGGCTGCCAGTGCTCAGGGTCTAAGTGCAAAAGGTACAACCGTCATACTCATTTCACTGCTTCAGCTAGTGGTGGCTACAGGCTTTAAGAGGTCGTGGAAAAAGAGAGAGGAGAACTTGTTTGATCATGGAGAAAGGGAAAGGCTCATTGAACCAACAGGGTGCTGTGGCCGATTCTCAGTCCTCTGAGGATCCAGCAAGGTAAGGCGAGCAAGAGTATCCAGTTTCTGATCTTAGTCAGTACGTCTCGGTCCCAGATAAGGAAGGGCTGACTTCAGCAACATTAAGTAAAAGGCTTATTCTTGGTGTGTTTTCTCCCCATTTTAAAACAAAGTCTGGCTGCATGTTTTGTTTTTCCACCAACCTGTGTGGAGAAATTTGTAATAGGTTTTGACTTTTGTCATCTGTACTTCAAATACGAGAAAATATTCTGATCAACAGCCCAGTTGCTTAAAGTTGTATAGATTTGTTGTTTTCTCAATAGATCATTTATAAAACAAGGAAAATGTGTTAGCACAGCACAGCAGTAGGGCTGTGCTGAATAGTTCAAAGCTTCCCTCATAAAGTTGACATTTAACTTCTGTATCAACATCCGTTTAAACCCATTAATTCTGCACAGTTGCAGATAAAGATCACGCTACACTAATATTAATATTATACTAGAATACATTCCAGTGGTGGCTGCATAGGATTGTTTCCGAGGTTGTGTCATCCAAATATTTCCAATAACTCCAGAGCGCTGTTAATTTATTGAAAAAAGTGAGGCACAATCATTTCCTAATTGAAAAACATGTTTTTATATAACAAAATATTCTGCTTCAATCTCTATTTGCTGGTGTCTAGCCTTACAAAGAATACATTTTCAATGGCTCTTTGCACTAGTCTAACAGAACTGTTAACAGACAGGTAATAATTATAAAAGAAAGTTGATTTAAGTTGACTTGACTCCCTTAATGAGATGAGTCATTTTGTACAAATATATTAGGATTGTGTCATAATAATTTACAAAGACAGACGTTAAGCTTCATTTGAAAACTTCATTAAAAAAAAGACATTGGATCTGAGATCTGCGTCAATGGCCATTGAAATGTTGTAATGAAGCGATTTGTCTGCTCTCCTAAGATAGTACCAGAACAAATAAGGATAAAGAAATGGATCAAAGTGTGAAAGTAATCTCTATTTAACAGAACATTCGTCCTGTAGTTTCCCAGACAAATTGTACTCTGAAGCGAGTCCAGATAAATATGCTCCTGTAACCTCGTGCATATCCATTTTAATCCTCTGCTACAGAGCATTTGATGTGCATATGTCTGCTTTGAAAATGTCAGGCGTGGCAGTTCAACAAGGCCTAACATTGATTGTGTCAGGTGGTATGACATAGTGCTGTTACAAAAAAGTAGGTTAGAGGTCAAGGCCTCTGTCTGGCATTACACACCCAATTCAGGTAAGCCACCTCCTGCTTTGTAAATATGTGGCCATTAAGAAACATTACTTCAATGCAGTACATAGTTCATTCTATAATAAGGTTTTTTTCCACGTTGTAAGTTTTTGGTGATTACACTGGTTGTTGTCACACACGTGTTCATCCTTGATAGCTTTGGCCTTGAACCCGTTTATAGATGATTGGGGTGACTCAGTTTCCTCCATTAAGACAGACTTGGCATGAAATTTACTTTCCATTTATTTCACTGTTAGATTAGTATATTTTTTTGCTCCCTGTTGTCCATGTTTTTAAACAGTGCAACCTGCTAGGCTGCCTGTGTACTGACATAAACTGTATATTATGTGTACAGATTATGGGGTCTGTTGTCGGAGTAATATAACTTCACTGTGACAATATTACCCAGAAATATAGTTTAAGAAACTCCCAGCATCTGTGGAAAAACTGCAACCTTTTAGCCGAGGCGTGCTGAGGCTGTCTGAGTGTTACAGGAAGTGGCTTCAACGTGACCTTGCTAATGGTTACGGTTAGAGTTATAGAGTAAAGAGGAAGTTGTTGAGTAAATCAAACAGTCAATAGTCTTTAAATACTGCCTATATTGCCCTGCCACTTTAACCCCCCCTGCCTCGTGGAAATGGGTCAGGTGAGCATGTTTGAACACAAACACCTGTTCAACGGTTCAGCACTGATTATAAAGCTGTTCTCTGTGTGTCTTTATCCAAACATTAGCTTGCTGGCACTAAAGTTTCCAAGCTGCTGTTCTTATATTTCCTCTAGAAATGTTTATTTTAGAATATAGCACATATGTGTAAAGGTTTAAGCCACAGCTGGGAATAACCCGCCACATTGAGTTTTACTTAACAATTGTTAATAAATAACCGGCTTAAGCTTGACTCTTAACAATGCAAATAGATTGCAACACACAAGGAGGAAAACATCTCAATGGTTTTTAAAGTGCTTTTTGCACTGATATGAGTAAGTGTTGCTGGTCCCAATTTAATAGTCGCGAAAGCGTGATTATAGGGTTTTTTCCTCTCTCTCTCTGACCTTTCCTCCAATTACTCGTGTGGCACAGTAGAAAGAAATTGTTCAGGGTTTTCTGACTGGGTAAAAAAAAAAGGTAGCACAAACTCCTTTATCTGGAATCCATACTGAACAAAATGTTATTTTGTGCAGGATTTTAGCAGTGCAATGTCCTATTTATAGCATGTAATATTTAATTTAGAGAGTCCGTCACTTTTTTCAAGTGTTGGACTTATTTAAAAGGAGGTCACAGCACCCCCAAAGTTCGTTCCAGGTAGACTTGAGCTTGTGTTGTGTTTTTCTGCTATCTCCTTGGTATGATTCATTGCCCGAGGGGAGACGACGCATAATGCACCACTCCTAGAACCGGGCGAGATGGGCCAGTCTGAGCACCTCACAACTATTTCACTTTTTCACTCACACACGAAGCCGTTTTTAAAAAGTCTTTTATCCTGTTTTGCCCTTCCAGGACAAATCCTAACAAGACAGGGTTTGATGCTGGATAATGTTTGACAGTGGAAGATTTTATGGAATTTGTTTTCTGAAACATGTCTGTGCCTGTGTTGTGCACTCTTGACTCTGTGTATGTATATGTGTGTGTGTGTGTGAGAGAGAGGTTGTACGTACGTCCCTCTCATGCTTGTATGCCTCTGGGGGAGTGGCTGAGTTTGACGTCACCCACTACGGTGTATCACACCATTCTCAACACAAAGTGGCTTCCTCTTACAATACAGCAACAGTGTTTTTTCTGTCAGGATGTGGTGAAGGACCCCAACTTAACTAGGACAACAACTTCTCACGGATCCCACTTTTGAGAGTTGTTTATTTATATTAGTGTCTTTATTTGAGAACTTCTCAACTTTGAGACCAGTGAGTTTAGCTTAGAGGTAATAGAACATTTAGTGTTTTTTTCTATAAGAAAAGGACATGCCTACTGTCAGTAGGTATATGAGTTTCCGTTCGTCAAAGCGATTTAAAGTTACCAGGTAAGACGATTTATCTTGTCTTCAGTTAATTGGTTAATTTGAAGGCATTTTTTGTCTGTTTTTTTCCACCTGAGATGGAGGCGTCACTGAAACGGTTGTCTTGTGTAATCTCATATCTGCCCTGTATTGTCATTGATATTATTGGTTTCAGTAGACTTCTGTCAGTGAATTTGTGGCTTGTTTGTTTCTGGTCAAGGACAGGCCGTGGTCTTTGAAGATCAGACTAACTGTAAATTGTGCAACCTTCCTTTTTATAGTCTGTTTTTTTAATGGCATATTTGCAGAGGCTTGTCAGTTTTAGAGCTTGAGCATACATTGATCAGCTTGTAAAACGCCAGGAGCTGTAACTGTACGGCAACAACCAGATGTGACGCACTGGATATCAATAAAACTTTCTGATTCGGAAAAGTGTAAACTTTCCTAGCACCTCATAAAGATAAAACCATTGTCTGCCAAATGTCAGTCCAGTCAACGCATAGCCTCAAAATATTTTCTTAATCCAAATCAATGTAAAGCTGAGTATTTGCTGTTTAGATGAGTGTTTAACGGCTGTTCTTAAGTGCTAGAAATGTGTAGATAAGTGACAGGCATCTTCGCAGAGACGGTTATAGATTCAGGTGGCTGGTGTTTCCCACACACTTCTGCTGTTTGTTTGTTTGTTAGTTTGTTTGTTTGTTTTTTCATATGTTCTCCTCATTTAGGTCTTCTGTTCATCATCTGTGTTCGAGACACGTTTTTAGCTCACTGTGAAATGAACATGGTAGAGTCATGTACTGTTTTTGAATGTTTCTACAGAGGTGAATTTTTATCTGTGGGTATGTTATCTGCACAGTGTGCCATTGTGCTGCGTTTTTAAGGTTCTTGCTGAAACTCCTTCCAGACAAATTCAACATGCTTGTTGTATGCACACAGAACTTATTGTAAGAAAATATTTTGCATGTTGCTAAATCAGTCTTTTTTTTTTCCCCCCATGTCCAGCAGCTACCCAGTGGAGAGCAGTGGCGGCGGGCTGCCAGCCAAAGTGAAGAAAAGCAGGAGCAGCTTAAGCAATGGCAGCGCCAAAAAGGTGGAAGCCAGGAAAGCCTTGAGCTTGGAGGCGGCCCAGCTCGAGATCCAACAACAGCACAAAACCATCACCAGACAAGTAGCCATCAGGTATGACTAATGGGGATTATACAAAATGCCATTAAATGCTTGCAGCAGTGTCCATGTCTAAAATTAGAATATATAGAATTAGGTTTAAAATGTAAAACCTGAAATGTACATGGGGAAATTTTCAGATGTGGGGAGAATACAATTTCTCAGTGTTGAAATGCATCAAGTCACACATTTGATGTAGTGGAAACTCAAAGCTATTCTGAACACGCATCACAAGACCAGAGCTAACTCTCAGCTGGTGTTCAGCCGTGACACACTCATGACTGCGGAGCCGTTGTAGACTGACTGTCTTCTCACATGATTCAAATGTTTGAGGTAGATTTGTGGTGTTTGTTGGTGTGTGGAGCAATATAAATCCCTACTGCTGCCTGCATGACAGAGAGATTACCCAGCCACCCCCAACATGACAGTAACCAAAGTTCAGCCAAGGAATGGGCATGTTAAAAAAATAACTTTTAACAAGGCAGTTTATAGCATGTTTATAGAGTGATGAAAGGACTGCTTTGTTCACAATGTCTTTTATTCAGATGCCCTTTCCTTTTTGTTTGGTTTTGTTTTGTAGTGTTTTCTGTATCTTACATGAAGCCACAGACTTCCTTTTAAATTAACAGGTATGATTTTTTTTTGCAGCAGATCACAGACATTTGATGTTGACGACAGAGGCTTTGAGAGGACAGAGAGCACTGGCACACAAAGTGTAAGTCCACAATTTTAATTATCATTCAATTATTAGAAAAAGATATATTTTTATACTGTGCTGTGGTTCTGTAAGTGCACCATAATGTTAATGCTGTTTGGTGAAGAGTCCTGATTTTTGCTGTCATTTTCTCTTTTAGAGTTTCATAAAGCACAACAAGACATTCCACAAGTTGTTTCCAGACATTCCCAAGAATGAAGACTTGATACATGGTAGGTAAACCAGAAGAAAAACTAAAGAGAATGACGACAAAATGAACAAACCACATAAAATTAAAAGTTCTTGTGTTCCTCTCCTCTTCCAGCGTACCTCTGTGCCCTGCAGAAGGAAGTGCCCTACCACGGTCGACTGTACATCACTGACACCCACGCCTGTTTCTACTCCTCAGTTCTGCTCAAGGACACTAAGGTAGGCCTCAGCGCCGCCCTCACTCTCCCCTTTCCTAATGTTTTCTTGTGAAAGGCATGTCACCACATTATTCTACTTTGCATAACGCTTTCTTTTGCCTGTGTGCTTTTGCAGCTAGTTATTCCAGTTTCCTACATCCACATAGTAAAGAAGCAGAACACAGCTTTACTGGTACCCAACGCCTTGTCCATTCGCACCACGGAAGGAGAAAAGGTCAGTCTCTCACCTTTAGCACCTCACTGCAATCTTTGTAAACACTTGTATGGCCAGATAGACTATTTAATCATTAGAGAATGTTCAAAGACAAATGAAAGCTTTACTCAAGTGCATTGAACTCTGCTTTAGATATTATCTAATCAAAGACTTGGTGTATTTTATGGTTCAAGTTTCCAGGCACAACATCTGGCTAATATTCCCTCTTTGTTTTTTTTATCCCCTGTTGTCGATTAGTACCTGTTTGTGTCGCTGCGGAACAGAGAATCGTGTTATCAGCTGCTACGATCATTATCCCCTCAGCTAGAGGTGAGTTGGTCAAGTCATGTGTTACAGATGGTTTTTTTAAACTGTGTGACAGATCAGAACGTATGAAATGTTAAATGTGATTCTTTAAAAGTTCATTTTCTTAGAACAGAAATTTCAAATTCAGTTAAAAATGTAGTTCTGGAAATGAATGGAGTTTATTGCATATATCTAAACATTTTACTTATTGACAAATTACAAGAGCCAGAGCATGCAGACTATCCAATCAATTCATCAGAACTAACTTTATCATTGAAATTACTTTTCAAAAATATAATTTCTAACATGTAAACACTTCTCTCCGTTACAGGATGGCAGCACAAATAGTAGCCCTGTCTTCTCTTCAGCTGAGAACAGCTTTGATAAGAGCAAACTCGTGGTAAGCAGAACAGAATATCTCTATTAGCACAGCACTGTGGACACTGCTGAATTATGGGCTTGGACAGCTTATGATGATGGTCTTTGCTTTTATCTCCACAGAACTCCAGCCAGTCCAGTCTGGACGACAGCTTTGATCAGTTTGATGGCTCTGAGTCCCAATCTTTACAGGACCAGCCTCTGCACAGACCACACAGAGGTGAGTCCCTTTACATTACATCCACATACAAAACCTAGTTAATGAAACGGTTTGTTATACGAGATGATTCTCAGTACAAATGAGTCATGCAAGGTGCATTAAAGTGTAGATTGATTGAAGTGTTGTCAGTTTGTTTTGGTGTCGTTATCTCTCGTTCTTATGTCTGTAAAGCCAGCTGACTTGTAAAGTCCAAGGTCTAATATCATGCTAACACTGATGTATTTTCCCATCTCTCCCTTCTTCAGAGGCAGTGCCTAATGGGAATGTGGCGGCTTTCAGGAGCCTGCACATGCAGCAGAGTGATACCTCGTCCTCAGAGGAGCTGTCAGTATCAGGTAAGACCTACTCACATAGGGATTGCAATTCAACACCAGCTAAGTTCCTGGAAAACAGATGCTCACATGTAAATTTAGAGGAAGAGGTCCGTGTTTGAATCTTGGATAATTTCAGAGAAGCCCATCATTTGATATTTAATCCTAATGGTTTGCGTGATATTGCCTAAGTAAGGCACACCCTGCCAACATGAAAACATTTCTATTTATGCTCTGTTTACTCCTCCAGGTTCAGGTGGCTCGTGGGTTTGGAACGTGACGGAAAAGGCCAAGTCCCTGCTGGTTCAGAGAGAGGCCAGCACCCTCAACACTCTGCTCTTTATTTACTTAATTTTGTAAGTTGCCGTTTCTCTCTCTAGTATGTTCTGTCTTCTGTACTCTCCCTTCCTTCTTCTTTTAATCCAATGCCTTAACTTCCTGTGTGCTGATATAAATCTGCTCCTCACTCTCAATGTCGCACTCCTCCAAGGAAATGCTGAGGAATTTCAGAAACCTGCTATACAACTTGTAGAGAGGGTTACAAAATCGAAGCTTGACAACCCTTTTAATGAGAAGTTCTTCTTAGCTTACACAAAAAAAATGTACGACACTCCCTTAAAGTATATTTTATCTCATTACTTACTTAATACTCTACTACTGAACTGTTAAATGATGGTGCAGATAATTAAAATGCATCATCATGCAGTCCTTTGAGTGCCTTTGAAATGACTAGAGTATATAGGCATTAATCAAGTGTTAAGCTGCTCTGTTCGAACCTGTTATAAGCTCATACATCGATCCTTGTCAGGGTGAATACATCAGCAGACGTGAGACAATGAACGTGACTCATATTTTTGTGTGTTTGTTACAGGGTTGTGCTGCTGCTGCTGTCTTCCGGGTACATTGGTTTGCGTATTGTGGCCCTGGAGGAACAGCTGACATCCCTCGGGGCGCTGCCTGAGTTCACTTTACAGAGCGGGTAAGAAACTGACTACAAACCTACAAAAACACACCTTTATACGGTGGTCAACCTCATTCATTCCCAGACCATCCTCAATCATTACACATTACTGCCACTTGCTGGTCCATGTTGTGTACTTACTATAGGGAAAAACAGACGACTTACCCATAGTTTCATAAGGCTCTAAAATAGATGAATGTATTTAGACTTAGGAAACAGGAAAATACAGAATTAGATTGTATTTATAAAGAGTTTTCCCCCAGTATTCCCTGGAAATGTTGTTTATTCTATTGTGTAATTGGCTTTGTTCTGTTTCAAGGAAGAGGTGTAAATTAATTCCCGTAAGAGGTGCAGCCTTGCTGCTAAGTATCTAAATACTTCACTATTGTGAGGTGTGTTTGTTTTGTCCTTGATGTGCCGCTCTAAACTGGTTCCCTCTTGTCCTCTCATAGGTACCAAGACACATAACCCTCAGCGACTGAAGGAGAGATTGGTTGACTCGTGATTGGAGGATTATTTCGACCCTCTTCCAGCTGAACGCAGCAGGAGAAAATTTAATGTACTCAAGACTGTGCTCCCAGCATGGCCGGTGCTGTTGGCTAGAGGACAAATGGCCAACCTGTGCAATTTCAGAGACAACTTGTTAACTTGAAGGGCTAAACTTCCTCCTAGTGCAGTAGACACATGGACATGCCACGACTTAGTCACACAGAGCCGAGCCAAAATGCTTACACACACTGCCTGGTTGCAGAGTGTTGAGCATTGAAACCAAAGCCAAACGGCTCTAACTTAGCAATGTGCCACGCTAGCCAAGTCGTCGGGCACTTTTCCTGACAGAAACTGTTCCACATCTGTGAAGTTATGTTCTCCATCATCCTTTATGCAGACTCTCCCTGAGCATGCAGTCTGAATAGGGCTATACCAATCAGCATTAGCCTGTTGTAGTGCTTATTACTGCACCTCAACACCACAGACGTAGTGCTATGCATAACCAAAGATGCACAGTCTTTTGCATGAGTGCACGGAGATGATTTTAAGATAATTTTCTATCTCTTATTTACCCTTTCCATCTCTCAGTGGAATATACAAATCTGTCTTCATTTAAATCCTGTGGGGTACTTCTCTCCGAATGGTTCTTATCATCTACATCAGCTGTGGGCTGAAATGATGATACCTGAAACCTCAAAATCAGATCAGCCCACGGAGGCTCGATCCTCTCCTGATGGTCTTATCCTGTCTCTCTTTCTTGATTCAGCAATGATTGCAGTATTACTTTCCTCGTCTTTGGCGTGATTTAAACCAGTTTAATGATCAATGCTCAGAGGTTTTTTTTTCTTCCTGCAGTCTCAACTGTAGATGAATGCATCATCAATGCACAGATATTTAATACAATAGGACACAAGGTCTCAGAGGCAAC
>CAFUXE010000008.1:266431-335690 GCA_903364295.1 Serranus cabrilla | reverse complement strand
CGGGTGTTGGTGGTTCTGGGGCTGGAAGTGCTGGTGTTTGCCGTCAGTCCGTTCCACTGTGTCATCACCTCATCTCCTCTGTGGTCAATGCCCACATTCATCTCCTCCAACTTCTGAATGGATCTGGACAAAAACAACATCTGTGTTGTGTGCCGTGCGTTTGATCACTGATGTTGAATCTTTTTTTCTTTTTTTCTCACCTGCTGAGGAAAGTCTCCGTGAGGTTGTTTTGTGCTGCGTCCAGCGGCCTCACCCCTCCCTCCAGCAGCATCTGCTGGTAGAGCTGTCTCTGCTGCTGCTTCTGCTCCAGATGCTGCTGCACGCGCAGACGCTGCCTGTAATACTCTTGGATCTGCTCCGTGGTGTCGAGGCACTGGACAACACACACAGGGAATAAACACACTGTAAGCTTGTTTCTCCAGAAGAATATTTAGTGTTGATGCCTTTTCTACTTCCAGAATTTTTCATATTTTTAATTAATATTCTTAATTTTTTTGACACTCAACTCCTTCCACATTATAGAACATAGACACTTAACTCAAACATCAAATTACTCTGATCAATAAGGACATATGTGCTGCTACCTTTCAAACTTTTAGAACTATTCAACATTTTCCATGATTATTTTCCCATTTTAGTGATTGGAATGAATGTTCAAGTTTGACAAAAAATAATACATTTTTCAACTATTTATTCATTCAGACATTTACCTGTAAATTCCATTCAAACTATAAAATGTTCCACATCTTTCAGAAAGTCTTGATATTATTCATCTTTCATATACCATTAACATTTGTTCTTCTTTCTGTCATTGCAGTGCAGCAGATCAGAATCCAGCTTTCACACTCAGTTTTCTTCAGAAATTGCATTCTCTAGATATTATTGCCTTTCAGTATTCTCTCCTTCAATGCTTGGCAGTGCTCAGTGCACACACACACACACATACAAGTGCACACACACCGCTATAATAGACAAACTCTCTCCCAAGAGCCACTACTGATAACTCTTCAACTCTCAAGGCCTCATCCTCCATCATCCATCCCATAAAAAGTTTTCAAGGATTTCATCATATCCAGCGGGTCTATAGTATATTCCCCTTCACCTCTCTCACCACTTTTCATACACACACACACACACACACGAAACAATCCAATCCAATCTCAAGCTACTTTGCTCCTCTAGATGGGACCTGGGATGCATAAAGATGAGCGATGATCGAAGCAGCAGGCCATCTTGGGTGTGACCGCACATCAAACCAGATTATCTGCCTCCAGCGTCCATGACCTCAACCCTCTTCACTGGGACAGGGGCTGCAGGGCTCCGCTGCCCCTTGGACAGGTGTGGTAGAGAATTGGGGAAGGATTTATGAAGCAGTGGGGCTGTGGAGTCGAGGTGGTTCAGGAGGTTCAGGGGGAATCTATTCTAAATCTCTTAAATCTGTAGTAATGGCAGCGGAGGGACGACAGACTGAACATCTTGTGTTGACTCAAGTGACCAGACAGACAACCATGGCTTTTTTTCTGTTTACGATCTTCACATGAATCATGAAACTAATTCAGCCACTCCACCTCTCCATATTCTAAATGTTTTCTTGCTTAAATTATTGAACTCAGGTCTACCTGCATGGAGCCTGCAGTTTTTACCTCATTTGTGTCTGTGTTGCAGGGCGGCCCACCATCTTTTCCAGGGGTCAGAGGTGTGCGTGCGGTGTTGGGTCCATCCAGATCCTGTGGGTGCTTCCTATAGTCAGGAAAATATACATGTCATTCACAACCATTTCGTTGTATTTAAATGATGGAATTAAGGATTATACTGTATGTATAAAAGGAGAAATAAGTGAATTAATGTGGGCTGCAAATTTTGTTACAAAGTGTTATTACTTATTAGAAAACAACAGCAACAAGGTCAAATCCCAATGGTAGAAAGAGTATAATTATAAAAATAGATAAAAAATTAGTTTACATTTGTTTAAGAATAATAATGATGTAACTTTGCGTATCTGCTTAATTGCTTCTTAACCTCTTATATTAGATTGCAGCAATCTCATCTGTATCACTTGTCCGCATGAAGTGTATCCAGCAGGTGGAGCCAGAGAACGTATCAACTTCCAACAGCCTGTCAACCTGCTCATTTGTTATGAGGGGTCCAGTACCAGTGGTGGAATTTTAAAATTTGACCTTTGTTGACAAAAACATCCCATAATATGGAGTTTTTCTGTCTTTTTTCAAAAGGTTTCACCCTGATCCGTGTCAACAGACTCTAATAAAGCTATCCTGAGAATTTGGTGCATTTTTAAATTTTATGACCTTTTTCAGGGGAAAAAACGACATGCTATAGTATGACTTTTATTTCTTCAAGTTTTGGACATCTCATAAAATGGTGTTTTTCTGATATTTCTGGCCATATCATGCTCTATTATGCGTCTCTAGTTGGGCTATTTTAAGCATTTTTAGGCATTTTAAAATTTGACAATTTTTTTTACAAAAATCGACATTGGTATTTTATGATTCACTATGCTGAGCTGCAGGCATCTGTGGTGAAATTTATTTCAAGCACTTATAATCAACATCAAAAATAATTTGTGTTCAAGCCCAGACTCTTACTTTTCAGGTGAATCATCCTGCTGATGCACGTTATTCTCCACCAGGCTCCGACTGAGGGCGGACTTCATGTTGGTCTCCATGACTCTTTTGTCCTGGGCCGCCAGACCGTGGGACAGGCCGTCTAAAGCCGGATTGAGGGATCTGGACATGTAGGTGTCTGCAGAATGAGGCCTCTGGCGGTAGGGCGAGATAGGGCAGGGGGACAGGCGGTTGATCAACGGAGTGAGCAGGTCTGCGTGGCCGGCCTTGCTGGGCTTCACGAGGCGGTCCACGTGGATGTTGAGGGTCTTTTGCTGGAAGGCGCAAGAGAAGGCACCTGGAGAAAGGTTCTGCAGCCAGGAGAGCAGCGACAGGTCCACTTCATCACAGCCGTTCCCACAGAGCAAATCCACTCCGAGCAACACCTCGCCCTCCGTGATCTCTTCACCGGTTGCTTTACTCTAAAAACAGAAACAGAGAGGTTATGACCATCAACCGTCACTGAAATTGTTGAGTTTATGTCTAATCATTGATGATGTCACCTCTGCTCTGTGTAAACAGCCTGCAGCTTTGTCCAATTTTAGGTGAATATTTGTCATGTGACTGTCTAGCAAAATGAATCATGGCTTCACAGAATTTAATGTTTCTAACTGGATCTAGTTTTTCCAAATTTTGGGCAACGTTTTAAATGAGACATGCAGAATTATTTAACAGGAAAAACACTACTTTAGGCGTCATTTTGGTTAATTTTTTAAACAAACTTTCGTAACCCAGATCACTTTCTTTTACCGTGCATGTCTACGATTAATGGTGCATCATTTTAGGAAACCATAAGTTTCAATCCGGGGCGGTGGGTTCAGAGGGTTAAACAAATGAGCTCAAACCAGACAGAGTTTAGTACCAGCATCAATGGGGTATTTGGCATTACAACGACAACAAATAGATCTTTAAAGACCTCTTCAGATTTTGAATGGCATTAGGTTTGAGCCTTTCAACATGCAGTGACTTTTTCTTGTAACCTTTTCCATTTCTAGAGTGTAATACTACCTGACAGAACTCCACACAGCACTCATAAAGAATCCCTTTGATGAGCAGCTGGAAGAGTCGGTTCCCGCTCGCCCTGAAGCCGGCCTCGCTCAGCTTCCTGTCCGCAGGGATGAACTCAGCCACCATGGCACAGGCTTCCTCAAAGCAGTGGACGCGTGCCGTGCTCGGGTTCCAGTCTTTAAACTCTGCGTGGTGGGTGAGGCGCGGCAGGGTGAGGAGCAGACACAGCTTGCTGTAGTCCTCCTTGGTCGGACAGAACTCCTCCAGACTGTGGAGGCACTTGACTGCTGCTTGCATGGTGAGCTCCAGCTGTAATTTAAAGACAAATATCACAGAAAATATTTGAGTGTATGGTTGTTAAGATGCTTTTTTTCTTACTCTTTGATCTATTATTTGTAGAATTGACTGGTATGTGTGTATAGAAGCTTCATATTCACACACAGATTCATCATCTCAGTTCAAATCAAAGGATTCTCCACTGAGCAGCTTTAATGGTGAAGGGAGATATTAGGTTGCGATGCCCAGGGGCATTGTGAGTGTATTCGGTTTCCCAGCCACTGGCCTTTTAGTGGTGCTTATCATATCAAGTCATACTATTTGCAAATTGCCAATTTAATTCCCTAACTACAGATTTACATACGTTCTGAGGGTCTTCAGCAGCAGACATGGCGTTATTTACACATAGGGCTTCCAGAAACTTCTGCTTCAGAATGATGTAGCGGAACCTGGAAACACAAAGAAATACACTTTACATGTTGAGTGTTTGGTCAGAAACAGGACAGAAAGGCTGTCAGTAATATGACATGATTATGCCACTACAGCACTGGGACTTGACCTAATTTAGCTCCTGGGGCTACCAGTCTCCTGCCTCACTGGCAAGTCCAACTCAGTCACTAATACTGTGCTTAATATTAGACCTGAAATACAGACAAAGAAGACCATTTTTTCCAGCTGCAGACAAGTCAAACTCAAAAACCTCTGCTGCTAACTATCATGTTTTTAATGTGTCAGCTCTGCTACTAAACAGTGTGTCAGGAATGTTTTACTTTTATTTTATTGATGAACAGTGTTAAATATGTATTAGTCTTTTAATGCACTGATTGGAGCTTGGAAAAATGATATTTTGGTTCTTTTGTGTATGAAAATAATCAATGCAATGACAATTGACTCAAAAAGCTGAGCTAAGCTAAGTTAGGCCACATGTCAGAATAATGCCCCACATGTTATTTCTCTCACCTTTTCTTGTCAAACTTGTCCATTCCTTCTAGAGGTTGAATGAACTGCATCACCTCCTCCCACTGGCCGTCCAAAATGAGCTGCCTGTTGAAAGCAGCAAATTAACAACGATGAAAACACACACCTGCTCCTTCAAAATAGCTCTGCCTGCTACAAAGGTCAGTGCAACTTTTTCTCCTCTGATGTGCTGTGCAGTCGTACCTGAGGAAGAGCATGTCGTCAGAGTAGAGTCCATTAATGACGCCGCTCTCCTTCTCTAAGGCCAGCATGCTGATGTGCAGCTTCCTGGAGTTCAGGAAGTCCAGCATCAGCTTGATCACCTCGGCCTCCTTGATGCTGATCGTCTCCTCTGCCGTCATGATTGCAAATGTGTGGTGGCAGCTTACAGATGGCTGAAATACGGACAGAGGGAAGAGATGGGAGATAAAATGCTTAAGCTTACGGTTTATAACCTTAATCACAGCAGAGAGAAATGCTGCCTACATCCATTAAATTACGTGATGTTACATCCAAAAACAAACGATCTGATGTGTCAGTATTTAGTTGGACTCTCATAGTTATTGCTGAAAGACAATAATTATCAAATTGTTTTTTTTAATATTCTGCTGACAAATCGTTAAAAGCTAGAAAAGCCTACGCTTGTTATTGAATTTAACAAACATGGTAGGTAAGTTTTTCGAGCAAACAATATGTAATTTTCTGCCAATCAAAACATTAACAAAAGAAAAAGTTTAATGAAGCCATTAAGTGGCACGATTTGATGGGACTTGTTGTCTCTCCTCCTTCAGTGTTCATCATTCAGGAGTTTTTATCAGGAGCTAAATTATCAAGTTCTTCTCATCTCAATACAGACAGACCAGTGATTAAAACTTGTAAAAACACTGAAATAAGGCAGTTTCACTTTAAATATCACTCTTTCTCCATACATGTGCAAAGGAGATATGACACCATTGACAGATAACAAGATGAAGCAGACTGTTAGCTTGATTAAAGCTATGAATTTCTGTAGTTTTGAAAATTGTTGAAAACATTTTTCATAGCGTGTGTGTTAGTTACATATTATACCTTTAATATATAGCATTTTCTGTCCCTGTGCGGGTAGAAATGTGTGTGAAACGACAGGAGAGGGGGCACCCAGGCCCAGACAACTTAACAGTTTGAGATCAATGCTAATGATGTTAATGCTCATGTACACTGATGTCCACAGTACAGGCTGACAGGGACTTGTAGTGCGTCCAACTGCTCAGTAACAACAGAGTGGATGTTTTAAATCATGTTGTTCATTATCAACACTTATACCAAAGCTTCCAGTGTGCCTGTGCTTCTAAATAGCTACTTTAAAAATAGTTTATGGTGCCTTTCAGCTGCACAGAATAGCAGAATTTTAGCATTTTTTGTATTACTCCTTCAACAACTTAGTTTAACAGTATGTATAAGTGATTTTATATGGTGTCCACAATATTCTTATGCTGGCTTGCAGTGTTTATTCAACACTAAACATAAAAAATGGCCTTAGTGCCTGAAAGGGTCAGTATTATTTCTATGCTCCTGGAAAGAAATATCTTACGGTGCACTTCTTTAGGGTCGGGCTGTAAATGGTTAATCGCAGCAACATCACATCAGCAGCTACACAAAGACATCTTCATTATGCATGATCCCCTCGCCCTGTACATATAAGTGCATTAAGAGGCTGAGAGAGCAGCGATGCCTCCGGGTGTCTGGAGGCAGAGCAGCCGGTGACACCGCCCTGTTCCTCCCTGCACACAGAAACAACATCCCGCTCAGGTCCTGGATGTGACAGCAGGTCTGCGGCCCAAACATCACAGCCTCAGCACTTTATCTGCGCCCAGACACACCTTGTTTACTTGGGCATGACAGCCCGTAAGGCACAATGAGACACACAGAAGCAAACAATGTCAATCATTTCCCCTCTAACGTGCAGCATAGCGCGCATGGCTACACCGGCGGTGCAGGCTAACAACACGCCGCCGTCAATCGGTGCCAACTCCTCACCTGTCAGTCTGCGCCAGCAACACGCCGCATTAAAGCAGCTCCGGTCCGACTGCAGCCTCCGAAATGTATCAGTGTCTACGAAGAAAACAGCAGAAAAGGGCTGTTTGTGTGTTGAAATCCCAGCCAGCGTCTCCAGAAAGGTCCCGTCTGCTCTCTTTCTTGTACACAGCTCGCGGTTGCCATGCGGACGCAGCCGCAAACCACCAATCAACTGTAGTGATGACGCCCTGCAGTCACACCTACAGCACAGCCATTAAAAAGAGACCAAATCTATGTCTGAGTGATGGGGAAGCGATAGTGTCACTCTACATGTGGTTAAATTGTCACTGAAAATAGCAATAAAATAGAATAATAATTCCATTGTATTCCGTTTTCTCTTCGTTTTTCTTTATTTAACTAGCATGCAAAAATTAGTGGTTTGGTGGGCCTAAATGCCATTAAGCTATAATGTGTTTGTCCAAAAGACATCCGAAGTAACTTTGGATTTTAGTCAGTCAAAAACACTGGAACCCAATGCCAAAGGTCTGGATATATAGCAACAAATACCATAAAAATCACTGAAAGTAACTTTAAAGTAAAAATGTATTTGACTTTACCAACCAAGAACCTTTTTCTTGACATGTTATTTTCATTAATTCAGAAATGATCTGAACTGTTTATCCTAACTAGGGTGTTATGAACCATGAATGTTATTTTCATGTCGTTCTTGTTCTCATAAATTGTCTTGTCAGTTGTTTTTAATGCTTTGTGGTGATAATTGTCCTCGATGTGCACAACAAAGAACCTAACTTACCAATTTTACTGTAGATTCCATCGGTCATGGCTGATGGCTGTAACAGTTTGTTTTTGGATTCTGTTGCTTGTTTAGAAAAATGACCAAAATGCTTCCCTTTCATTAAGCTGCCACCCAAATCCATCCTGCAGCAGACTGACTTAGGTTTGTGCAAGTTAGAATCTAATACTGCAACATCAGCAGCATATTGTGCTGTATATTGATAAGTCCATGGCGCTGTCCTTGGTGCTGAAGTGACACAGATTTTTACAAGTTTTTCTGTGAGTCAGGGGTTGGACCCCTGTTCACTCACTGTTGTTTTGAAGGTACCATGTTTCTTCCAAGTTTGAATCAAGTGTAGTGCATTATTCGCCCAGACCGATGGAAAGGAAGGCAAGATTAGGCACTGATGTAGGAGCACTTTTGTATTTTTTAAGGTAAAAATTCCTGGAGAATTATGCAATATTAACACTTCTCACAACCAACTGATATCCAGTGATCCAGTGGTTTTTGAGGCTTCTAAAGTTCTGGGGTCCTAGGTTGGTTGCATGCTTGATCTTCAAACTCAAATCCTTAAATTTAATACTGTTGCCACAATCAAAAGCTCTGATTTATTGCCTCTCCAGTATGTCTACTGCAACAAAGTGTGGTGAAAGTTGTGACACCCTACAGTGTCCCCAAGACAAGTCCTTATAAATATTATTATCCTCCTGACTTTTCAATCTGATGTTTCAATCTAAAGTTGGTGACTGACACATCTCTTCATCCTTATAGTTTTTCCAATGAACACCACATAAATGCTGAGGCCATGCTTAGTTTTATTGAATGCCAAAAAAGAAAAAAAACAAAACAAAATGAAACTACATGTTCAGCAATATGTTGAATGACAGCACAGCGTCTGACAAACAAAACAAAGTCATCATAATGAATAGGTATGAGCTCACATGAACACACTGTACAATATCATTACAGTTTAAATAACCATTTACCTTTCCTTGGCCTTAAACAGCCATAAGCAGGTGGACAGAGCTTCTGAGGAAAAATCTTTTCAGGGAACAACAGAGAAACACTCCGTCCTATAGATTACATTTTCAAAGACATGTACATGCTCTCTTTTGGTCATAAACATCCCTTCCCAGCTGAAAACAAAGCACCATGTCAGCAGATTTATTATTGGTGGAACTTGTACCTGCAAATGGTGTTGATCTAACATTTGGTGGCTAAATGAACGTGACACCAATGAGACTCTGTGGAGAGTCTCTACCCGTATGCAGCGACAAGGATCTGCCCTATTCTGTCTTGCATTATTTGTGAAATTCAATCTCCTACATGAAATTATAGAAACAAATAAAATCTAACAGAATTAGTCGATTTCTGGCCTATTTAGGACATATGGCATCTATAGGGAACAGACAAATATGCTGCTAATACACACTCTGCACATGATCAACACACGTTTGTGTTATGCAAAAGCAACGGATGCACAGGCGTGTTGGAAATGACACAACTAACTAACAATGTGGCCATTTTTAAAGAATGAGGCTATCTTTTAAAATAACAGAGCAATTTATTTTGACCAATTAGCAATCTAAACTTTGTATATGCACTAAGTTTGCTACATTTGTTGTTGAGTGGATGCTTTTTCTAATGCTTTTAGTATTGTAAGTGCAGATTTTTTAAAGATAAGTAAGTCCAGTGTGTATGGAGGACCGAAGCTGCAAAATCATGAGTTAAATATTTAAAAGAAATAAATGGTGACACTCATTGATAAAATGTGCCATAAATTAATAGATATGTTTAAATTTTTGTCTTTATTTACTTGAATATTAATTCCCTATTTTATTGACTTTCTTATTTTATTGTATTATTTAATATTCTGTTATTTTTTATTTTTTTTTACATATTTGTATCAATTGAAACATTTTTTCTGCATTTTAATTTCCCCTTTTAATTTTTTCCTTCACTTTTTTTTTTTCAATTTTCTTTAAATATCTTCTGTTAAATATCTTTATGTGTTTATTTATTTGTTTTCATTATGCAAATGAGTGAGCTGTCATTCAACGTGACAAATAACAGAGAACATTAAATGAGTGTAAATAAATTGGGGAATTAACACAAAAGTAAATAAAAAAATATGTTTTATCACTTCCCAATGTCTGCATTTTTAAAAATACATTTTTAAGTTAATTTCATGGCATATTAATACATTTTTTTTTAAGTAATTTAAACAACCTTTTTTATTTTGGCAGCTTCGGCCCTCTATACATGTAAATCTGAATACTGTTAAGAAAGTACTAGTACAACAATTCGTTTTTTAAATCCTGATATTAATATGAAAAGAAATACTTCTTAGGTGTCATTCTTCATTCATTCTTCTTGGAACTGAGTCGTATTCCTGATACCAGTGTGTGAGAGTGTAATCATACATTACATGAATATACTGCAAAGATACCATGTTGTGCAGTAGGCAGCATTTAAAATGATAAATAATACTGTTTTTCTGTGCACAGATGTTGCTGTGAACCAGCAGCAGAGTGATCAACACTGGTTCTCAACCCTCAGAAGTGAAAACAAACCAGGTGGTTAACATAGGGGTGAGTTTTATTTTCACTATCCATCAATTTGACCTCTTGGGAGTATTTCTCGAGGTTGCAACTACTTCTGTATATTATGAGAAAAAGGGGAATTTAACACAACAATTACAAACATGACAGCATATTTGTATATTAGAAATATTAACAACATTATAGCTCAAATCGTCTGCAGGTGTACCGACCCACAGGTTGAGAACCAGTGATCTACAGTAACGTCCTGCATTCTTTGAAATCACTTTCTCCAAAAGGGTTCTGAAAAAGCTGAAACCGCTTGGCTTTGTTGAGCTGAACACACATGTACTGTGTGGCTGACACTAGCTGTATGCAATTCGTTTTTGGCCCTTTTGTAGTTTTTACGTACCTTAATATACAAACTGTTTTACCCACAGAGATGAAGAAAAAAGTGTTCTTCCAAATACAAAAAAAAGCCTCTGTATACGCTGTTTTACAATCACCTCATTGCACTCACACGCTTCAACAAAACGCGCATAAGGCCACACATCAACATGATAATGCGAACGAAAATCAATCTGTACATTACAAACATTCAGTGCTTCAGTAAAATGTCCTGGCATTCATACTGTCTCTTTTTTGACGTTTGGCACATAGGAAACAAAAAAACAACACTCACACATGCCTTCGTAATTTGACTCAAACGTGACAATCTCTAAAAACACGGAAGTGATAAGCATTTACATCAATACTCAACAGTGGCATACATTCCAGTTGTTCATAATCTTTGAGTCCTATCATGTCCAGTCCAGAGTAAGTAGGAAAAACAAGGACAGGAATGCAATGAGAGGAAAAGACGGACAAACATGAATAAGACAAATATGCATTCATCTAACTGGCATTGCAGGTGCTTGAATCTTCATGGATATGTACAGTGAAGTGCAAATTGAAATGGGGATGTTCCATTGGAGGGGGGAATGGTGATGTCTGGGGTATCAAGTTCCATTAGGAATGCGCAGGCACTACTTTTTTAGGGGTAGCTGGCTTCTTGGTTTGCCAGAGATGGCTGTGGATCGTCACTGCGTCCACGCTGGCCGACATGGTCTTGGCTGGTATCTGACTGAACTGCTTCTTGTCCGAGTTGTACTTGTAGAGGCCGTCGATCATCTTGCGTGTGATGCTCTTGGGGCCGATGCCTGTCAGCTTGTTGATCTCCTCCGTCTCGGGGCAGTAAGTGTAAAGAGAGCGGAACTGGCAGCCGGCATCTCGGAACAAAACCAGGAAGTTGTTGGCCCCTGATTTCTCCATTTCCTGTTAAGGAGAGGCAAAGAAACACTCATTAGATACAGATTTACAGTGTGTCTACCCTTTGAATTTTTAAAAACATTTTTTACTATGTGTTATTCTTTGTTATTATAAGACAACTAGAGCTATTAAACAAATGTAGTAGAGTAAAAAAGTACAATACATGTCTCCAGAATGCAGTAAAGTAGAAGTATGTAGTACCATTTAAATGTAAATACTCCAGTATAGTACAAGTAGCTCAAAAGTACAACACTTAATACATTAATTTAGGCACATTCCAGTACTTAAAAATAGAAGACAAAGGTCCCAGGTGAGCTTTTAATCCCCAGTCTTGAAGGTACATGGCGTGCATCTCAGGTGTACAGGACAATATGAAAAGCTGTGTGCCGTTACCTCCAGGATCTTGTTCTTCTGCCCCTCATTAACCTTGCCTGCGAGGCAGCAGTGGGCCATGGCGTTCTGGATGATGTGCTTGTTAGATTTGGCGCTGGGCTCCTTGTATAGTTTCGGTCCTGAATGAGAACAAAAGGAGAGAACATCGGGATGAGACTGTTGTCATGGCAACTACTTCAGTTGTGTCACGGACGAGACTGTCCTCCCTATTTTTACTCTTTTCTTTTGATTAATCATGTATGAAGATTGCGACTGGTAGCATGTATTATTGGGTGGGTGGACGGAGGGAGGAATCTGAGCTATAAATGTAGTGTTTAGACAATATTTAAACAATACTAAGAAGGCAGCGAGACAACAGAACGACTTAAAGATGAAAAAACACAAACCCTCTGTATTATAATCAGCTGTACTGGATATAAAATAGTTGCCCTACCAGTGTACTCTGTGTTAGATGTAACAGAGGAGGTTGTGGATCCATTTTCCCAGTCCTTCTCTCCATTCCTGCTGCTGGAGCGGCTCGGGGAGAGGAAGCCATCTGCAGAATCTGGCCTACAACACACACACACACATGCAGAGGATTATATCACCTTTCTGCATGGGTGCTGCTCCTGAACACTCAGCAAATTATACTGCAGGCAGGGCAGGAAACTGCTGCACTACAATACAAGCCAGCGAGGCTGGTGGCTGGTGTCGTTTTCCCACCCTGTCTGCATCAGGTTCATGTCGATTTATCCGCTACGGTGAATATAACTGTGTGTACTGTTTCAGCACGCAGTTTTAGTTTGGGTGTCTGTTGTAAATCGTATAAATCCTCAGCAGCGAAGCTTGCAAGCACAGGCAGTGAGTGCAGTGATGTGAAGCATTCTGGTGCAATCAAGGTCAATAAAAGAGGTCAGTCAGTTACAGTGTAGCACTCAGCATTTACTTGCTCTTTTCCTGGACAGCATTGTGCATTGTGTGAAAATCAATGAGCACAGCAGATGCACAGTAAGAGCAACTAAAGGGAAATGTAGTGCTTGTTTGTGAATATAAACTGCCCACATTAACAAGTCATTTGACCATTACTTTCTCAAAAAGGCATGATCTGCCTATAGGATATAAAAGTCTAATTTGGAGTAAATTTTCATGTTTAGATATCTTGAAAAGTTGATTTTATGACTTGATAAAATGGATGTTTTATGCTTAGAGAACTGGTCTGACATGTTTACTTTTACTGTGATGTTTTATCTGGTGTGAAAAAAGCAAAAGCAGGAGGGGAAATTAGTGAGGAAGGCGGAGCAGAGAGCAAGTGGGAAAAAAAGACGTGGTTGTTTTGTGGCGGTGATGCTGCTGAAAGCAAAGCATTAGACAAGTGCTTTGAAGTTCGTCATAAGGAAAGACGCTGCTTTTCCTTTCAGTGCTCGATCAATCCCCTCATAAACCCAGTGTGGGGACAGGGTTTCAGTGCAGGATTGGGCTCAGGGCAGTGAGAAGCTCCGTAGCTTTGGCAGAAACTAACCTTCTCCTTCTCAGTTTAGGAGAGCTCAGAAAGTAGAAGAGACCCCCAGAGGCTAAACTAGCACTTCTGACGAGTGTGAAACAGCAGGAAGGAAGGTATTCAAAGAAGGAAGGTAGAAGAATACAGGAGAAATGTTAGACCTGAGAAGTGGAGTTAGTCTGGAGAGCTTGACATTAAAAAAGAAAAAAGGGCAGGAAATATCACCATTACTGCACACGAAGAACACTTATAAAAATACGTTTAATATTCACTCCACAGTCAAGGTTTCTCATTATATGCAGTGGTGGAATGTAACTAACTACATTTACTTAAGTACTGTCCATTTTTGTAACTTTATACTTCTACTTCTAACATTAAGAAGCAAATACTGTACTTTTTACTTCACTACATTTAGCCGACAACTTTAGTGACTTTTCAGGTTGAGATTTAACATGATACATTTAAAGACATTATAATTTTTTTTAATAAACCTCATAAGAGTAGATTAAGTAGTCAAAATGAGACCTAGCTTGAGGAAATTAAAATGTTGCCAAAATAACATCTGAGTGGGCTCATTCTGCATAATGAGTGCTTTTACTTTTTATACTTTAAGTACATTTTGATGCTCAAACTGTACTTTTTCAAGTAAGTTTAAGTTTAAGTAAGTCAATGCAGGATTTTTACATGTAGTGGAGTAATTTCTTAAGGGATCTGAATACTTCTTCCACCACCGATTATAAATCCAATCAAATTCAACCTTAAGATTTTAACCTAAAGAGGGAATTTCAAAACCAGATTTCTGCCCTGTAAAAGTGAACTAGGTTGAAATTAACTTTTTCATACATATTCCACTGTTATATAAGCTATGTACTGAAAAGTATGAAATCTAGTGAAAAAAAGCCTGAAAACATCAAACTTTAAGTTAAAATGAATACCAGCAGGTATAGACTCAATATTAATAATCTCACCTTGGCGATCTCTTCTCGGAGTGAACGCTGTCGCTGTCTCCCAGGTTGAGGGAAGCGAGGGACAAGCTGGAGACTGAAAAGACACGTTGGCGTGAACCTGAATGCGAGACGAGATGTGACACAGCACGACACGGTTACACCGACACCATGAATAACAACAACACCAGGCTGTCAGCTGTGATTTGTGCCAAACCTGTCACAGAGCAATGATGCCTAACATGCAATAATACTCACAAAAGTCACATAGAAACAGCCTAAAATGCATGCATGAATATGTATTACACATTATATAAGGGCTATAAACACACATTGGTACTGCATTGCTCCTTCAGTGTTCAAGCTAAAATGTTTAATTCAGGGCATACAAAAACCTTGCAGATAATAGTAGAAATTCCATAATTAACCCAGTTGAAAGCTTAAATTGACTAAATTAGAAACATATACATTTTATTTTATGGAGCAAAACAAGAATATTTCATTTAAGGTAATAAATGTGATTCTTATAATGGCACAAAGCAAAGTGGCAGCAGTACACACTGGACAGATGGGATGACCACGACCTCTTAGTGGGGGTCGTTTCCATGTTTACCTGTAGCAGCTCTGACGGGGGTTTTTGGGGAGTCTATGCTGTCCCGATGGATGGACTTGGGGCGCCCCCGCCTCTGCTTGGCCCCGCCAGCTGGTCGTGGTTTGATGACGGTGTCCATGTCCTCCATCAGCTTCAGCTGCTTCCTCCTGAGATACTCCTGCTTGATGAACTCCCTCCTGGCCTTGTCCTCCTCCTTCCTGACGCGCTCCTCCTCCGCTTTCAGTCTGAACAGACGGGACACAGTTAATGTGGTAATGTGTGATAAATGTAGTCATGCACTCCAACAAACAACACATAAATTGTCATTTGGCCACCATATAGGTTATCAATTAATTTTCCCCTTCGAAAATCAGTATCAGCATCGGCCTCAGAATCCCATCATCCTATCAGTCAGGCTCTACTTCTATACCTGTGTTGTAAAAATGTGTAAGGACTTTATTCCAGATGTGTCTGAACGTACCGAGCTTCCTCCTTCTTGTGCTCCAGCTCAGCCTCCTGCTGCATCTTCCTCTGCTGGCTCTCCTTCTCCCTCCTCATCCTTTTCTCCAACAGCGCAGCCCTCTTCTGAGCCATGTTCTCCTCTGCCTTTCCGTCCGCCTGAGTCACATTGGAAAAACAAAGTCAGTCACCTCACACTATTAAGGGTGAAAATCCAGCAACGTTTAGTGAATGTTGTACATTTTCTGTAGCCACTTCTCATTAAAAGAAGATGACCTTCTACGGCTGTGGCACAGATTACTGTGTCACAGTAATTCATCTAATCTGATGTAATCAATGAGATCATTTAAAGAGCTGTTATTGTGAAAGGTCAACTCTTCCCTGTGTAATTAAATGAGACTTTAAAAGGCTAGCTGGCAGAGGCAAGATGGATTTTGTTCTGCACCAGAAAGGGTACATTGCACTGTTTTCCTTATGGACAATCAAACATTTTAATTCCATTTTTGTTCTTCAGTTTTATCCATTCTCTCTGCATTATGCTGTTTCCAACATAGGCACACCGAGCTGTTAATTTCAGTACAAATTGATTTAATCTAGAGTTGTTTTTCATGTGAACATCCTTTGCTCATCCGCCCTCACATCCACCATCTAGTCAACCCTTCTCCAACCCCACATTTCCACAGCTGTGCCTGAATTATTCACAACAGCCCCAGTTTTATGACCTACATCAAAGCCTAGACTGCAGCGAGCGTGCTATCTTAAATGGGAAGATGACGCTTTTCTCAGCTGACACGTTTCCTGAACTATTCATCATCTCGTGTTAGAAGCAAGAGTGCTTCTGGGAAAAACAAACATGGCTGCCTGGGGTTCAAATGAAATTGCTTTCCATAAGTGCACCACTGTGCATTTTAAGGCTTCCAGTGGCGCTCTGTGGTTGCGACACTGTGCCTGTTATGGTTTTTACAAATTATGCTGCTGGTTCTTTGTTCTTGCTTGTAGACTCCGCCCTCCAGTTCCAGTGAGTCCAACACTAATTTCTCATTGGGGACAAGTAGAGTACATACATATATAGAGTATATATATTGTATGTTATCTTATCTAAAGAAACATTTTCTGGTAAATCTTCATTCAAATCACTTAAATGACTAATGGCAAATGCAATTTTTATTACCTTCAGAAAGGAGGTCACTTTTTTGGTTTTTTGGTTTGGTTTGTTTATCTGTTTTTCAGCAGGGTTATGGAAAAACTACTTGTGTAGCAAAGGCCAAGTTAGAACTCATTAAATGTAAGTTTGGATCCATGTCATTTTTTACATAAATAACCATGGCAAAGTAGGGCACCACTTTGGTGGAGGTTTGGGCTCTCAGAGTGCAATTCTAGTTTGTTATGGAATAAGAAAGTGCAACAAAATATTGATGCTGGTATTTTTTATAATCGACAGCCTACCTTAAAGAAGAAACCACGACAAATCTTTTGCTCGTGCTCTGGGTCCTCCACATCCTCCTGCTGCATCTCCAAATCATCATCAAGAGTCAGATCCTCCAGCGGCTTCACGACTGACAGAGGAACCTCGATCAAGCTGCTCTTCACTTCCCCTGAGGCTTCCGGCTGGGGGGGAATATCTGTCGGTGTCACCGTGAAGGTCTCTACCACAGGGTGGGCCAGAACCTCGGGGAATGATGTTTCTATGGTGGGTTTCAGAATCGAAACGGACTCCTGAACTGAATCTGCTTCTGTTTGTTCTTTTTTGTTCTTCAGGTTGGGGGAGCTGGGTGGAGAACGGGCTATGCATATGCTGGCAATCTCCCTCTCTGGGGAAAGGAGTAACTCTGTCTCCTTGTTCTTGTCTCCATCAGAGGCTGCTGTCTCTGGGTTGGCAGTTGCTGGTTTTTCCCCCATGTAAACGAAGGAACTGGCCAAGGGCTGGCAGGGAGAGAATCGCCGTAGCCTGGGAATACTGTCGACAGATTGCGGGGCAGTGAGGACTCGGTTGTAAGGGGCCAGCTTTAGCTCACTGGGGCGTGCAGTGCGAGGATTACGCGAGTGGAAGGAGGCAGATTTGCGTTTGATGCTGGTTGGAGAGCGGTGGGTGGAACGAGGGGAGTCGGCAGGAGAAGAGGGTCCTGAGGATCGAATGACAGCTCGACTCTGTTTTTGTGGTGATGGGTTTGTATGCGGAGCGGGGATCACCCACGCCTGCTGATGCTGCTGCTCCCTCATGGCCATGATCACTTCCTGCTGCTGAGCCAGTCGCTGCATCTCCGTCTGAAGGAACGCTAATGAGTGGTTGAGCTTCTCGATTGAACGTGTGTACTCTGTGAGGTCGACCTCGGTCAGCTGAGCGGGGCTTTGACCACTTTCCTCTCCTGCACCAGGTGACTTTGTCCAGCAGGAGGCTGTGCTGCTTTGCTCTGCCCCATCAGGGGTGTCTGCCTTGCTCCGCCCAAATTTAAAGGTGGGACTTGCCTTGCCTTCTCCCTCAATCTTCCCTCCTTCCTCTCCACTTGCAGCTCCGTCTCCTTTCCTCTTTACCACATTGAGAAACGCTGAGTGACCCATCTTCTGACGATGCCTTGTAAAAGCAGCTTCCACCTTCTTCTTCTGTGCTTCGATGGCTTTACGTTTCTCCTCCAGTCTCATCCTCAGCTGGACCATCTCCGTCGCCATGACTTGAGCGGGGTCATTAGCTGGAAGTTGTACAGGTGTGGGTGATGCCTGAGCAGTGAGGGTTGGTGTGGTCTGTTGATGGATGGGGCTGTGTTCAGGGGTCGGAGCCCAGGAGACGGATAACGGGAGGCCAAACTCAGAACCCTCAGGAGTGGTCTTGAGGGAGCTGCTGCTGCACCTCCCTGAGTCTGGCAATGATGGAGTGCCCTTCCTTTTCTTCTGTTCAGCAAAGCTGGTCATCTTGAATCCTGAGGGGGATTTGCTCTGGCTGCTCGGACAAGGGCTTGGCGTGTCAAGATCCAGGTCCATGTTCACAGAGCAGTCTTTCAGAGAGGAGTCCTCATCCAGCATGTCTTCTGTCCGGATATGGATGCCAGTGTCCACCTCGGTGGTGTCTGTGATGCTCCCTTTGGAGTCTAACTCTGACACTGGCTCCAAGACGCCAGCAGCGGCCCCGTGCTCCTGAGTGTGCAGGAAGAAACCGTTGTTGATGCCCTCCACTGGAGGCCGATCTGGGCTGTGGATAATCTGAAGTGCTTCCTCGATGGAGGGAGTTGTTGCCATGACACTTCCATGTCCGTTGGGGTACGTTGGCCTGCTCGGCTCCATGCCGGCCAGGCTGTCTGGGCAGCCCTCCTCCTCAATCCCGACACTCTGTCCGTTCACTGGCTGGAAGGACAGATTGCGCTTCATTCCACGGGGCAGGTGGTGCACCTTGAAGCCAGAACCGTCGTCAGTGCTGACGGACCTGACCATGCCCCGCATGGAGGAAAGACCGCCGGATGTAGAGTCGTCTTTGTCGAAAGGGATGTCAAAAGACACTCCATAAGGCCCAGACCTGAACAGAAAAACTAAAACTTCAGATACTTCTCTAGATTTACTAAAGGTTACTTAAGGAAAGAGTCTGGTTTGGTACTCCTAACTAATTCTCTTATATATATTTTGAAATGAGCAGCAATATTATGAACCTTTTCTCTTTGGGCCAGGTGCCGAGGTTGCCATCAACAAAGGACATTGAAGTTGACCTCTTGATCTCTCCTGGATGACAAAAGTAAGCAAAGTAAGAATTAAAACACAAATCGTTGTACCTAGTACAGGAAATCGACTTTCTAATATTCACACCGAATTTTACAATTTCGTCTTTTATAAATAAAAAAGAATTACCTGAGTTTCGAGGCTGTGGTCGAAGGGGCAAGCTAGAGAAGGAGAAAATGACATGTTATATATCTAACTTTCTTTTTGTTCATTGTCCTTTCCAGCTATTAATATGTGATAATGACTTTGCTATGTAAATTAATCTAATTTGACTTAATCAATCCCATATATTCACACCTGCCAGCTGCACACCAACCAGGAAATTTTAGTACTGGCCAAAAAATCAGCTCCACATGCTCATGCTCTTTTGCTATTATACCTGGGTCTTTCAGGACTTGGGGGTCTTTCCATGAAGCTCCTCTTGGTTGCCTTCGAGATGGGGATGGCTGGCAAACTCTTCAACAAGGATGACGACCCTGAGGTGACACAGCAGAGACAGTTGAGCAAAAATATGAATGTTTTCCCCCTAAATGCTTTGGCTATGTTTCATAAAAAACACATTGTAGTACCGCTATGTAGATCTGTGTAAGAAATCAATATCATACTAATAAGGTTGGTAAAAATATTGTTATTTTCTGATGATATATGTAGCACTTAGCACTGGTTATTTTAGGACTTACCTGTGCCTTCGTTGTTCAGCATTTTTGGTTTCACAAAAGACGGCTTGACCACCTCAAACCACCCGAACAGCTCTGCCATGAACACCAGGTAGTTATTCTGTGAAAAGAGTCAAATCATGAGACATCATCAGACTCCATGTCTGTTACAGTGGACACACTGGGTCAACAATACACCAGCAATACAGTTGAACTGCACCATTTCTCCAGCAGGAGTCTCTGTTCAGCCTCACAGAGCCGAGCAGAGAGTTGAAGAGTGTATGAATAAATAATTTACCAGTCTTGCTCCATTTCACAGAGCATCCTCTTCAGGGAGATGCTTTATAGTCGAACCTACAGTGGTGGTACTTTATCATGTTTTTCAGCAAAGCCTTTTTCCAAAAATGAGTTGCATGTAAGTTAAAAAAAAAAAAAAGATTTTCTGACAAATTAAGAGCCAGACTTTTAAGATGGTAATTGTTTATGTTAACATCACAGCTTTTCACATGCTAGATACGCCTTTCTTCGACCTAACTAACAGTGTTGACAGTACCTGTGGTAGTAGAGAGGAGTGATTACGGCATTAACCTAATTTACTAAATAGAGGTCAGCTATTTTTTTCTGTTCTCAGTCAGCTGCATGCAATCCAACAGCCAACCTGAACTGGCTCGGGTAAGAAACGTTGGAGAGCTCTTTGCCCCTGCTGTGTCTGGTCGTGTCCATGTCTGAATCAGGTCAACATACAGCAGGAGGTCAAACTGCTCGAGGACACTGCATTGCACAAAGTCACTTCCCTCAGTATCATTGACCTAAACTTGCAGTTTCTTCTCTTGCAACAAAGGAAACATGTGTGGACGAAGGTCAGATATGGAACCTTTAATAGATAATACTCATATTCACCACGTAGTCCAACCTGATATTTTTAATGGCCTCACTGTCAACCCAATAAAAAATCCATTCAGTCAACAGTCAAACACCAGGTTGTCCTGGACTGAAGGAATTCTAAGTTGGCTAATGCAATTAGTTGATTTAATCAACAGATCTGTAAAAGAATCCTGTGAGATGTGCTTAAAGGTTTCTTGGAAACAAGTCATTCAGCATGACTTAGTCGACTAAAACCAAAGCAATAATTACTTGAATAATCGATTAACAGGGGGCAGCCCTAGAAACAATACATTTTAAATGAACCATGATTAATAAATCATGGTTCATGAGTAAAAATCTTCCAATAGATTTAATAGTGTCACTATCCTGAAACAAAGCATGTAAAGGTCAAGTTCCTCCAATTAAAAACAAGTTCTTTGGTATTGAAAACTAAATCAACTCCAGATATTTTCTTATTTTTCATCTTTCGAGACTCAACATTTGATCAATTATTGTGCCAAACTGGGTGTCTTCTGCAGTGAACATGCCGGCACTGACTTACAAATGCACACGTGCACACGATATGCAAAACGAGTGCAGTGAAGCAGAGACGACCTTGAGGAAACACGCCCCCTCCCCGCCCTCAGTCCACGGTCTCCAGACAAAGACAATGCTGCATGGCTCAGCTCTAAAGATACCTGATTTACCTCATCAGCAACATTTCGCTCTAACAAGCACACACCGGCAAACACACACACATCATACGTACACCCTTAAAGCCCCTCAACTGCAGCCCAAAAGCACACCAGGAGGGGCAGAGGCAATTAACACCAGTAGCTCTGGTTTCCCCTGGGTGTCACTGCAGCATTTTGGCAGTGTTTTTTGACTCCTTTTTGTTTTCTCACATGCAGGAAAGAAAGCAAAGCTGCAAACGTGTGAAAATGTGTGTCAACAAATCTGCAGTGCTCATAATTAACAAAGAAATTAAAGTAAAGCAGAAACATCTTTACATGCAAACAGAACAGTTGCTTACTACAGCTTTAATTTTTTCACAAACAGTCAAGATTTTTTATGTTTTCCAATGTCTTTTTTACCTATGTGTTGAGCTACATTTGCTTTTCTTATAACTTGTTCAAGGTTTAAAAAGTCTAAAGTAAAGAAATACTAAGAAACAGCTAGTCGAATACCAGAGTCCAGGTTACCTTTAGGTGTGCTCAGCATGTGGAGAATTCCTCAACGACTTCAGACAGACAGAAGAAGAAAGAGCCAGAAAGACAAAAAGGAAGAAAGGAATAATAGAAAGAGACAAAGATCTCCTATCGTCCGCCCAGCTCAGATTGGTGGCAAAAGCCCAACCTGACTTCTCTCTTCCCATCTGCCCGTCTGACTACTACTGACACACCAGGTGTGTGTGTGTGTGTTATCGCTTAATACCACCAGTCAGCAGTCACACACACTCACACACACAGATCGCCAAACAACCAACCACCGCACCACCACTACGCCTGTCTCCCTGTTGACTGGCATTTCTGCCTCTGCCAAGTCTGCACTGGTGCCAAATCTGTCTTGTTTGGAGATTTGAGTGTCAGAGTGTGTGTCACTCTCAGGATGAAAACAGGAACCTGATTGGTGATTACGAGAGGAGAGCTTGAGGTGGAGGGGGTGGGGTTGGAGGGAGCTAATCCACTGTAGAGGGATGGGGACAAACGGTCTATGTAGTACAAATGCACATATGGACAGTGTAACATGTCCATCTATAAGGTTTGCATGCATAAAACTGCCCATAAACACCCTGCAAATGATGTTATCTAACTCAGCGGGACACTAGCTCAGACACACTGAGCGCTCACTGGGCATTAATGTCAAGAGTCTTTGGGCCAGAGGGTTGATTAAAGGATCTCGATCCTGCAGCCAGACAGACAGACTCAATTTGGAAAACCAACTCTCTTGATTAACCGCCAACTTTTTCAGGCTGTCCTCAGTTTGCCCGTAGAAAAAACAACAACACAATTTTAAAAGCAGAAACAAAATCTTAAGACAAAAAGTGGCCACACACATACATTAAACCACAACACTTCAAGATATAAAGTACAAAAACTGATGAGGATATTTTTATAAATATTAGTTTGGTCTTTGGTTAGAAATAGTATGCCACTTTTTTAAGCTTATACTTCATTGTAACAATACACTGATAGATGATCCACAAACTTAAAGCCGTGTTGAAGATAGGCAGCTTATGAATTGCAGTAAGTGTGTTAATTAGTTTCCTCAGGGCAACCTCAGCATGTCTGCTGCTACAAACCTCCTGGTAAAAAAAGAAGCAAACGCTGGCAAAAGCCCAAAGCTGGTGAATTTCATTTCTCCTTCTCAGATCCACAGATGGTAATTTAGATGTGCTGTGAATTAATTAAATGAAGAGCCGGTAAATGGGAGTGGGTTGGCGTGATTTACAAGCCTGGTGTCCATTAGAAAAGACCAGCCCGGAGTAATGTGTGTATTCTATGGCTTTGGGGGTTGGGCACTGAAGGCTATTGTCTCTTATAGAGACATGTTGCTTATAGTGTGAACGACGAAAATAATACATGTACGCTTATTTATTATAAGGCTGAAACAAACTATTACTTTTATAATAGTCAGAATTTGTAATCTATTAATTTATTTTATCTATAAAATGTCAGAAAATACTGAAAGTCCTTTAAATGTTTTGTTTGGTCTGTCCAAAAATAACATGATATAAAAACTGAGAAAAGCAGGTATATCTCCATATTTGAGAGCTCCACATTTTTGCATGAAAAATGACTTAAGCAGAAGATTAATGAGCAGATATATTGGTAATTAGTCATTTCAGTTATTAACATACCCCTGTTCCTCTTTTCCCAAATGTGAGGATTTCTTGCTTTTCCTCATTATATTAGACAGTAAACTGAATACATTTTGTCGATTGGACAAATCAGGAAATTTGAATATAATTTTAGGAAATTGGAAATTAACATAAGCATTGGGTTATTATGAATTAATAGATAATAAAGTATTATAATAAATGAATTGATGGATAAATAAATCAACAGATTAATCAATAATGAAAATAATAGCCCTTATTAACATATGATGGTGCAAAACATGAATTTGGTTTCTGTATCGTTTACTGTCCGTCATTCTAAATGTTAAACAATACATTTGATGGTAGGATTACCACAGGAACATTTCATCTGTGTGTGATATTGTTACAGTGTGTTTCTCTGTTGATGGCGTCTAAACACGTCATCACGCTCCTGAAGAAACACTCCCTCTCAGTTTGTCCCATCGATCCTCTCACCGTTTCAGTCTTATCACTCCTCCCCGCCTCCTCTCTCCTGTTTCCATCTGCTTCCGCATCGACACCTCTCTCACTTCCCCTCCCCGCTAATGTCTCGGCTCAATCTCTATAATAAGGTCTCTATTAGTATGACAGGCCACGACGTACAGCTACTGACGGTGTGACTGCCTGGAAACTGGGTCAAGGTTACTGAATCTAACTGGTTCTGTGTGCAGTTCTGCCCTGCTGGGATTTTTCTCTCAGTGTCAGCAAATACAGCTTCACACGACTCAATTATTGCTTTGTTGATGTTGTGTGTTTAGTTGGTGCGTGTGAGCTTTTTTTGCAGCCATGTTAAACTCACCATTGCACTGTCCCTAATTTATAATGTTTTATATATGCTAATATAAATAATGATGTTGCTGCTACTCTTTCTGATCAACTGCATTGCTTATTTTTTGTTTAACTCCAGCTTGTTTCTTAACAGAATGAAGTGAAATTCAGCTTTTTCTGTAACGTTTAGCTTCAGAAGGACGGAATATGATTTGCAGGCCATTTACATATTAAATATTTTTTCCATTACTATTACCAAAGTCTTTTATCACTGTCTAGAAGGTCCACGTAATCAATTCAACTCAGCCTATTTATACAGATGGCTCCAAAAGTAGGTAAGGGAGGAATTATTCCAGTATTACAATAGTGGTGCTATGACGCGAGTTGCTGGGGGCAAACAGTTTGAGAAATGAATATGTTTATTATTGATATGTGTGTTTTTCATTACTGTATACCTACTTTTGCAGCCCCCTGTATACTTTATTCAGTGCATGTAAAACACTCTCCACAGCAGGACGGAAACATAACTGCACTGTAAACAGCATTTTTAAGTTTCAGGTGGCTTGAACGATGATGTTTAGTCTGTTTGGACAGTCTACTGTTGTTTGTCCTTTCAGTGACCTGAAACAACAGCTCTCCATCAGAGGACATGCTGAGGCAGAGACAACGTCATCTGGACACACTGGACTTTTTTATTTTACTGCTTATGCAGCTCTCAGGCAAAACACAGTGAGATGGACACATCAGGGACAAACACAAACACACAGCACGGGCGGAAAGTTACCCCAAACCACCCGAAGGATTCGGCCCTTTTTTTGTGGCAGAGTCGCTGTTTTTGGGACGATGTGGGAATTGTGGCAGTTTTAATGAAAAGGTTTTCTAAGGACAGAAATACATTTACGAACACCGCTGCAACAATATTTTTAGAGCCAAGACGGATTTTTATATAAACAAAATATTAGTCATGCACACCTACACAATGCATAAATGTAGCATGAGTTTCTCAAACTTAAGAATCGAACTAGAAAAAGGCTGAGTGTTCCTTGTTCTTAGTACTTCTGTTTCTGTTTCTATGACAGGTGGAGGTGATGCCAATACGCACAGTGGTGACACAGAGGACTGAAGGAAAAATAAAGTGAGTGTAGAGTGAGCTGTGAGAAAGGGAGAGGAAAGTGACTCAGCGACAGACAGAGAGAGGAGAAGACAATGGCTGATTGAGAAAGGCCAGGAAAAAGAATAAGGAAAATCACAGAAAAAACCCCTCAGAATGAAACACACTGGGATAAAAAAAATAGAAATAAATGGCAAGAATGTTTAAGGAAATTAGGAAAGGAAGAAAAGGAAATTGAAGGAAATTAATAAAGAGAGACAAGGAAAGAGTGTATGAAAAAAAACAAACACATGCAGAGTCGCTCTTCAGGCTTGTGGTTGGTGAAAACAGAGAGTTTAAACTGAATGGTTTTTCCACAGCATGACTCACCACACTGGCCTACAGAGCTGCTCAATCTCCTGTTTCATTTAGCCTTTCTCACTGGATACACACCATATGCTTTTCTAATCAGTTTTGTTGAAATAAAAAAAACCCTCATGAATGAATTAACACATACAGGATTCGCATCAATTTATGGAAAAAAAAAATCATGAATGTTTTTAATGTGTCTGTAAATCTGTAAATGTGCCAACTAAACATTACTACAAGGTTCTTCAAAAATGAACCACCACTTTCTTGGATTTTATGTTAACAGCCATTTCCTATGAGGTCCTTTTTTTCAGATGGTGGTTTTTCTCCTAACTGCAATTGGCATTTCTACTTCCTGCTGGCACACACACACGTTTGGCATATTTTTAAAGCTCAGTTTCAACAAGTCAGTAGTTCAGCAGTTTAAATTCTGGCAGATATTTCTCCAAGACTGCAACAACCATTACACACTTACTGTAAAAGCAATTTCAGAGAGAAGCTCTGGACACCAACCGAACAGGATTGAAAATACAATACAAGCACCAATGAAGTGTGTCATATTTTTGACCAGAAATAAATGAAAGTCTTTCAAATGATCATTGAGACTAAGATCTAAAAACCAAACAGATCCTCCCATATGCACATGTAACCCCCATTAATTTAACAAGAGATTAATTGCACTCAAGATTAATAATAGTCTGGTTGCATTTGAATAAGAAAAAGCTTTCAGCATTTTTAGGGTTAATATGGGAATTTTCCCGGCTCGCATCAGCAGAGAGCGTCTTCTCGCGATGTGTCATTATTTTTGATGGATGCCAGAGACCTGAGCAGATCCACCGTACTCTCAGAGCACTTTTATGTTTGTAACTTTTTGAAAACCTTGTTTGAGAGTACTGTCTTCCCAGAAGAGCAGAGTCCGACCAGCGCGGACATTCCTGTTGTTATGATTTTCTGAGCAAAGCTCCGGTGAGTGTCACAGTCGGCAAAATGTTAGCTTAGCCTGCTAGCTAATATCACGCTGTGATGTGTGTATTCATGCTGTGGAGCTACGTGCAAGTTATGCATGTTATGGCTGACGAGAAAAACTTTAAAAAAAGCAATCGGAGACAGACTGTGTGAGGGTTAAAATGCATCTGTTATGTTGTGTTCATGAATGCTGTAGAGATGGGTGTGCATTGACGCCGTGATATACATGCTAAGGTTACTGAGCTAGCGTAGGCTACGCTAGCTCAGTAACCTTAACCTTAACACTTGAGATTGTATAGCTACGCTGCTTAGCTAAACAATCTCAAGTGTTAAATTCATATGTTAATTGAATTTATTATTTAACAGAGAAAAAACGTATTGTACTGTACAGTAAGGAAGATATATGGATTTTGATTTGGAAAAACAACTGCTACATACAGGTTGGTTTTTTTGTATGCTGTTTTAGTGTGGATTTTGAACGGCGAGCCATTGCCCAAAGCAGAGCGTCGCGAGAGGAGCAGAGGACCGGATCAGCGCGCGTGGAGGGCGCGGCATCCATTCTTGCGCCATCAAGCGTCCAGGAGAAGGAGCACACATTGCACTCAGCTAAGAATTTCCCCTTTACACACACATTTCTTTTATTATTTTTCTGGGACACTATTATTTTTGTTTATTTCTATGAAAGTGCACTACAAAAAGGGTTGTTTAAGTGTTTATACCTACCGGTTCAGGTCTTGTTGAAAGGAATTTAGTTCCTCTTTAAGTGATGGGTTGTTAAAGTCATAATATGATATGTTATGTGATCAGTAGCACTGAATGTTTTTGAATTTAAATACATGTAAGCCTTAATTTCTTTTGCTAAAAGTTTGTCCTTGTCACTATATTCTCATTGAGCGTACCTAGAGTTACCATTTCTATAGAGAAGGCCCACATGCTGATATTTGTTGTGCTAAGATTGGTCACATAAATTTTGGTACATAAACATATTCATCCTGATTGCCACATTGGCATTAGCAAGTGTTAGTATCGGTTACACACACTCCCATAAAAGGTAATTGAAAAGGAAATTAAAGAAGTTGTTTCCAAGGCATTCAAAGAAAATATATTTCCAAAATAATGTAACTAAATAATACAACTAAAACATCGTTATAAATACAGTAGGCTATGTGATTAAAATCAGCAACCATCAATGTAAAGAGGCTACGTCACCTTGCTTCAGTGCCGCTTGGTGGAACCGCATAATGTTGATGTTTACGGTTCAGATGCTGAATCATCGATGTTGTACTGCTGTGGTAAGCGAGCTCTGCTTTGCAGTATTTACACACCACCTTGTTGCCTTTGGTGTTTAGTGTGCAATGATCGCAAACTTTTGATATTTTCTGTCTTGTCTCCGACTCTCCGCCATCGCGCCAGAAGTTCAGAATGTTTGAATGTGTGTTCCCTTAACAACGGTCCGTGTGGAACAATCAGATTGCTGCGCGTCATCCGAATTTAATGACGCTTCGAGGCAGAGTTTTTGCCTCGACCAGTTTTTGTAATAGAGTAACTCGAGTAACTCAATGAATTGTTACAGCCCTAGAATCAATACAGTATTTCTGATTCCAACCCTTGTTTTGGAAATGAAACTCCAAATCTTTGTGTAAAATGCAGCAAAGTTGAAGACGTACCTTGACGGTTGAGGAGGCGTACAGCATGTCCTCCAGGCTGAAGTGGCAGCAGCTGTTCAGGTTGTCTTTGCAGAAGTCCTGAATGAGCTGCAGGTTGTACAGCCGATCGGCCAGCGTCATGTTCTCCTTCAGACACACATCTGGGAGGACAGAGGGAGCCATCAGTAGTCAGTCAGGACTGATGATTGAAACTGTTCTGCCTCTGGAGTTTCCAGTGTACTGGTGGGTTTTGTTTGAGATCAGTGAGTGCAGTGTGTTCAATACCAGGCTGGAGATCTTTAAGTACTGCTGAGGTGTTATAGCACAGTGTCTGTGACTGACCAATCATGACCTCAGGTCAGCAAACTGTGTGTTAATACATTAAAAGAGATTTGAGTGATTGATCTTTTGCCCCTGTGATATTTTCTTATTAACTGATTGTGTGTGTGTGGGCCCATTATCAGCACACTTCATTTGCAAAGTGATGTGATTATGTTGCATCGTTTGTTTGTGACTGATCTTTAATCAATTGAAAATTCAGGGGCGGGGGGTCAAAAGGGGACAATTTGCATTACTAAACACATTTTAAGTATAGTTTAAAAAAAAACAACTATCAGACTATTTTTTTCATGCAAGATTTGAGGATTAAAACAATCTTTTTGTATCTTTATTTTAACGTTCTCTGACAAGTCTCTTAAGAATGAATCTCAATAGTTAACTGTGCTCTAGTCTTAAAATGAGCTTTTATAGCATGTTGTTGGAATGTGTTCTAAAAGCAGATGTTTACCAGCTCACTTTCAACGGGCACAAAAACAGTTTAAGGAACAGTTACGTTTAAAAGTTGGAAACATTCAGCATTTCCACTTTTATTTGCTTTGGTCAACAGAGCTCTTAAACTCCTGCTGATAAATTACACATTCTGCTTCGCTGCAGGACGTCCTGTCCAAATCACACACCACTCTTACTTTAGCCCACACTAACTGTAAGCTCCTTACCGTCCAACGGCAGCAGCTGAGGGCAGTAGAAGTGCAGCAGAGCCCCCAGAGCCGAGCCATCTGTGCTGTCTTTCAGCAGGTTGTCCACTGGAGGGATCCAGGGAACCAGCTGAGTGGAGGCCTGCTCCTTCCTGTAGCGAGCCTGCAGAACAGTAAAACACATACCTATAAACCAAACTGTGCATTTATCTTTAAATACAGCTGCAGAATTAGTTATCTATAACAGTGCAATCACCACAACAGCTGTATCTTTCATGTCTCTTTTAAACAAACGCTTTAAAACGTATCAGGACTTCATTAGATTCACTGGTGTGTGAAGGTAGCTGAGTGGTTCTGGGGTTGGAAAGTGTTGAGGAGAAACAGAGTGAGCCCACTGAGGAGAGGGAGCAAAACCCACTGTGGTAAATATTAGTTCTGCACAAACACAACTAAAGCCACCCACTAATTATTTTCAGATGCTTCGATTTTTGTTAGTCCTAACGGTATAATACCAGATCCTACATCATTACATGTTGAGCGTTTTCAATTCAACTAACTAAATATTGAACATTACCAAACAGCACTCTAATTGAAAAGCTGTCACGCCCAATGGCGTGGATATAAACAGACGTCATTTCACCCATTTCTGCGGCATAGAGACGCTGTTACAAGAGGGTCTACAGTGAGAGCTGGCACAGACTTTCTGAAACAATTTCATGCCAAATGCTCCCAGTCATCCCATCTCTGAAATGAAATCCTAATAAAATTATTTGATTTTTTTTGGCTAATCCCCTTGAGACCTCTTCAGTGATTCCCCAAGGGTGTCTAGTACCACTGGCAAGGAGCTTCGCATTAGCAAAAACAAGGGAGTATGTTCGAGAATCTGACTTCATAAGGCTGAGAGAGAGAGAAAAGCTGTGTTTATGCAACAGTGAAATCACAGGTTGACGTGCACACGTGATGAAATGATGGCAATCACGACAGAGAGGGAGCAGAGGCGGTCACTATGGATACATAGATGAAAGAGCAAAGCACTGATTAGTTGACTTACAGGCACAAGCTTCATGTACCACTTGGTTGGAGACTGCAGCAGCACAACAAAGAAAAAAGACAACAACAAAGAAATACCTGTTAGCGAGATTAGTTAGTAATGCGATTAGTAATACAAGGAAAGACATGACAGCTGGAGACAACCTGTGTGTTGTTGTGAGTGCGTGAAAAGCTGCCCACATAACCCAAATAACCCTGAAATTGTGTTTGGTGTAATGTGGTGTTACGTTTAGAGTTTTCATCTTTTGCTTCTCAAACACAATACAATAAGAGTTTAGACATGGACAAACCACATAAAGATTATTTTAAATGTTCCCAGATAACAGAAGAAAACATTTTAATCTGCATATGAAACTAATTTAAAAAACTGGATCTTCAGACCAGTATGCATTCTGTATTGAAGCCTTAATGGAAATCACACTAGTTTAAGCTACATGACTCACACTACTGACGACTGTTACATTCAGGTCAGGCTGTTCTCATTCACCCTTTGTACTTATACCTATGAATAGAAATGGAATATAATTTGTATATAACCACTGTAAGAGAGCTGTGGAGAGGTCGGGTGGATGGATGGGTTAAAGACTCAAGACTTAAACCAAGGACACAGTTTGATTTCATTGTAATATTAGGTTTAGTATGTAAGTTAACTTGGAAGCTATGTATGGAAATAGTCATTTTAACCCCAACCATGATCTTTTTTTCTAACCTAACCAGCCAACTTCCTTTAAACCCTCTTTTATAGACTTGCTTTTATGCAGTCTTTTCCATCTTGTTCTTTTTTATTCTATTCTATTTTGTACTCTATACATTCATCATTTTACCTTTTAATCTGTTAACTTCATTCCTTTTCCTTGGTTTGAAATGGTCTCATAATTGATTCTATGCTGTCTTTTATTGTTTTTTAATGTAAGAACTGTTTTCTTATGCCTCAAGGCATTGTTCTCCTTTGTGGTTACCTGCTCTCCGTTAAAGCACTTTGTAGGCAGTTGTTTTTAAAAGGTGCTATAGAAATAATGTTATTATGATTATGTAGTTTAATTTCATAACGTTGGACTGTTTCGCAACGTTAAATAGTTCCAGTCACATTTCTTAAGATCTTATACAAACCGTTAATGAGGAATCGTGTTTAGGTACACAGTAGCTGTAACCTTTAACATCAGAAATAACTTAACTAAGCATTGTGTGCGTTTAAATTGAGAACCTATAAAATGCATCTTATTGTGGCTAAAGAGAAGAGAATCAGCCAAATACCCACAGTAGCTAAAAGAAACCAAATAACAACCCGGCTGCATAGCTGTAACCAAACTGTCAGCTATCCACTGACAATGTAAGCTGATTCCAGAAGAGGAGAGGCTTGCCTCAGTTAACAGCTAATTCCCACTCTACCGAGAAGCATCAAAGAACGAAATGTGAGTGCCACTCAAAGTGGCGGGCAAGTGCTCAACTTCAAAAGACGAGCCATGACTCGTGAGAAAATACAGACGCTTTGTACTGAAAGTCCCAAAATGAATAATAAAGACAGCAAGGGGATGAAAAGATCAGTTGTAGCACTTTTGGATTTTCCTGATTTGATTAACGTCACAGCTCTCTGAATGGTAATTTGAGTCAATAGTGAGTATGCACGTGATGTAATCTTATAAACAACATATTAGTTAATCAGTTTTATCTATTTGCCTGTGAATGGACTGTCTTTGAAACTTATATCACGGCATGAATGGGACTTTACTGATGTGTTGCAAGAAAAAGAAATGTAGATCTTTTAAAGGTTGGAAATCAGAAGAGTACTGACATATGAGATTATAGTGGTCTGCATGAATAATCCTTTATCAAAAACACTGCATATTTTTGTTCCTCCTCATAAAGTAACAGAAAAGACAAAACAGCCGTGTTTATTTTGAGCATAATCTAATACCACCCAGTCACTATAGAGGAGCTCTTCTCATTATGTGCCATGTTCGTTGTACCTTGCAAATTAGATTATTCTGATACGTCTTTCAAAACAAGATGAAGATTCCTGACTTCAAGAAATCATTAGCAGTGCACTGAAACTGAAAGTAATATTATAAAGGGTGTTTGTAGGCAGAGAGAGAGACACAAACTCTGCTCACCTCTCCATGCCAAGCAGCTAAAAAGCTGCAATCCCCAATATATGACCTCACACAGTCGACGCAGCCTTAGAGGCCAAGTTGAACATTTGGTTGGCAGGAGGGCAGCACAGCATGAGACGGAGCAGGGACAGATCAGACTGTAATCATTTTTATTGCTGTCAGTGAAATTCAGTTTTTATAGATCCAGTATAATCTGAAGAATGTGTGTAGGAAGTACATTCTAGAAGAAATTATTAACAAACACTAGTAGGGCAATTATATCATAATATAAAAGTATGGTACTTTATTTTTTTAATCTCCTTCCCTGGCCATGTCTTACATAATTTTTAGATTACAATCTATGCTATATGGTGGCTGATACCCACTTACAGAATATCAGATGTTAAATAAACTAAATGATATTGATAGTCAAACAAAAAGCTCTAATCCTCCTGTTTATGCTTATGACGGATCTTTTAGCAACATCATTTATTATCCAGACACGAGGGGACAGACGTGTGTTTGGGGTTTTGATGCTCCAATGACGCAAACTTGTGCCAACAAATCACCTTTTAGGAGGTCAAGCTGAACTTTCAATGACAGCATATTTTGACTACACCACTTGAATCTGCCTTGCCGCCCCAGTTACTTAGATGATGAGATGAAAGCTGCCCACATCTGAAGAGATGATCTCAGACTGTGGGCTAAACGGGGTCAAACAGAGTTTAAAATCTGCTATAACCTCCAATCCATCCCCTGGGGAGAGGTAAGGCCCTCGTCCATCATCTCCTTACAGAAGAGTACACACACACATCATCATGTGTATGTACACACACACATGCAACCCCATTCATCTCCACTTCAATCATCCTTCAACTCTCCCTCTGCCCCATCAAAGTTCATCCTCTGAAGCCAGACATGTCCGGCTGAGCTGCAGCTCAGCTTTTGCAACTTAAAAGGATTACTCCTCTGTTCTCTGTCCTGACGTTGCCTCTGCAGTCCTACCCTCCCCCAGGTACCTCCCACCCTCCACCCACCCTCACCCCTGGGCACGGTCGTTACAGTAGGTTAAAATAAAAACACTGTTGCCCCGGTGAGGTCTGTGGTGTTGTCCTAGGAGGGTATGTGTCTCTGTCTGACTGAGACAGAGGCTGCCTGCGTGACTCACACTGCAGTCATAGCGCAAAGACAGAAGGGGGGAGGTCTGGGTAGGTGGGGAGTGATGAAGGGATAGAGGGAAGATAGATGGAGCTGCTAGACATCAGCAGAAAACAAAAACAGAAGTGCACTCTTTCTTTTGCACATTATAGTTACTTCATCCTGTGTGTTTTTCCCCATGGGAAATGTCCCCTAAAATCCTCACCTTGTTCTGATCGACTGCTTTAACTGAGAGCCCTGTTTCTGCTTCTCGTCTTTTTGTGCCAATCAATGTTAACGTGATTGTGTTGCACAATTAGGACACAAGTGCTTAGGCTTTGTTTGGTCTGAATAAGAACAGAATACAATAAGTGGTTTAATTCTCTCCGAAAATACTGCAGCTCATTGTTAGTTTGGCAGTGGAAGAAAAATATACTTTTGGCGTGACTGCAGAGGAAACGCAGGACAGAGAGAGTCAGAGAACAATCTGGTGGTTTTATGACCAGCGAGTAGAAATTATGACCATCATAGATATTTTATAACTAATACATATATGTAAAAAGTATATTTACCAAAACACTTAAAAGCAAAAGACACAAAAACAAAACAAAGCCAAACACTGGGATGGAATATAGTCATTATTACATTCAAACAGCCAAGATGCTGACTGTGTTTGTCTCCGTCTGCCAACACAGCGAGCAGTTGTTATGCAACGTCTCTTACCTGAGGCAGCAAGACGGTTAAGTAAGACACAAATTAAAGTTCAAAAACTGGCCATGAAGACCGGCTTTAAAATGGGCTTTAATTACTTCATTAAGCCCTCAGCTGGCTCCCATTTCACAACCGCAATGCAATGAATACTGCAAGTCTTTCTGATCTTTGTAAAATTGTTTAAACTTTAAACATAGAGATGAATTATATGTTTTTTTCAACCGATACAGATAATCAATAACTACCTGCTTCTCGTAGTTGATACCGATAGAATAAACCAAAAATTTCAAATTTTTGCGTTTTAAAAGAAGTTTATAACTTGTAGTTTTTGCGGAACTGAGGGTCAGGAAGGAATAAATGCGGTTAGAGAAGATGCATGATTTAATATTCCTTAACTCTTAACTGACATCACTAACAAAGAACAGTTCTGACTCTTCAAAATGTTATTTTTTTTAATTTTAGTAAAGTACATCCAAACAAACTGTCGAATGAGACAGTGAATGTATTAAATTGTTAATACTGCTGAAAAAATGCTGTAAAGGAGGGTGCATATTCTACACTTGTTAAATCAATAAAAGCTATTTTGCTTTGTATAACTCATTATCGAATGATACATAAAAATCTAAATGCCCCATTATTGGCCAATAATATATCAATAGTGATATATATTGTGCAACATTTAACCAGAGAGCCAGAATCTGTGTTTGAGCCGCTGCAGGCCGACACACTGACTGACTTCAGAGTTCTTTAATTAAAGTATTGAACTGCATCATCTAATGACTGTGACTTCCATCACAGTTCAGAACAGAACAATGTCGCCATAAGCAAGAAAGAGAGAGACAGTCACTGTGAGGCCACACAAACAATACACACATGCAACACACACGCAACACACACACAGCCATCCGGGTGAGCCTTCCTGGGGATGATGTGACTGAGGGGCCGGCTCTCAGGCTCGGGGGCCAAACAAACGGATGTGTTAACATCACAAGCAGACGTGGCTCCGCGTGTGAGACACTCAGGGTCACTAAACTGGAACTTTTGACATTCAGTTTTAGAAAGCATTTTCTTATTCAACAAGCATGAACAAAAATTTAATGATGAAATGATTGGTCACTTATTTTTGATGCAACTTCACTTCAGTGTGTGTTCACGGTTAGCTGAGGCATGCAGTGCTGCGTCTGCACACTGACTGGTCAGATCAGCATCAAACACGCTGGCAGGCTGCACAGCCCTGGGACAGGGAAGGGAACCACACACACACACACAAAGAGACAAACTGCAGTGCTCCATTTCAACTCTCTGCAGGCTAAAACACTAGGGACAGGGTTTCAGTATTTTCCCTGAGGTAGACTTCTTTCTAACTCTCTGAACATTTCAACAAGGCAGCATCACTGGCGGTGTTGTGTCATGGTGTGTTGCCTGAACATAAACTGTGACAGGGAGTAGGCTGGGAGTAGGAGGGGTGGAGCAGGGATCAAGGGCAGGGTGACACTGAAATGTAGAAATTAATAACCGAAGTGTTGAGGGGGTTTGTGACTTTCAGGGGTCACTGAAACTTGCACAAAAAATTGCATCATTGAAAACCACATAGCGGTCACCTTTTTATCTAAAAAACTGCTGGTGCTGCATAATAAATGACGTGTAGATGAGAAGCTGAAGCATGAAGGATAAAGTTGGAGGGGGAGTGTAACATCATCCGCCTCACCCTGTCTCTCTTTTCTGATCATCACTCAGCTCTCACCTGCACTTTCAGACCATAATACCAAAGTACTTTCACACAAACATAGACCTGACAGTGAAATCCAAACACGGATTACTCCAGTTACTCAAATACATAACACACACACACACATGGGCCACACCAGCCTAAACTCGAGTCAGTTATATAACAGATTTGGACTGCGGGCGTGACCCTGAACATGGGTGACCTCGCACCGAATGACTGCTGGCCTGATGACACCAGCAGTCAACGAATGAAGCGAGTGAAGCTTGAACTGTAATCAGGGCAGATAAACTGGTTCTGATGTTGAAGATGCGGCCTGGCGTTCTTTCTCATTTAATAAACACAGACTGAGCTTCAGTCAGAGCTCAGACATGTGAGGAAGATTTTCTTCGATGGTAGCCGGGCTTTAAGGGCTTAAGATCATCGAGGAAACTGGTCTTAGATTTTTAAGTGACACAGAGGTCCGGGACATATATCTGTCAGCCAAAAGGAGAATGTTGTGGTAAATCCATTAAGTGGAGCAAAAGATTTCACTTAGCTTGTTTTTAAAATGTCTATCAAACGGGTGATTCCTGTATGTTCATGTGTAGTTAGTGGAGTGTTGGGAGAGAGGAAGGGAGAGGAAAAACACCCACCCGAGGACTCCCAGCAGGCTCGGCGCTGTGTGTCTCCCTCTTCTTCTGCTCCTGAGCCAAGACGTCTTTCAGATACTCATTTATCTGTAAGAGACAGGACAAACAAGGGCTGGATTAGTATCTATTTGTGATTATTTTTGACAGGGACAATCTATTTTGACATTGTTATTTAGATATGATTCATGATATTGGAGGAAGTCCTAATTTTTGTAGCATTACTCTAATTTTCATTGGTTGTAGTAGCCTACACCCGTAAATATTTTGGTTACTGCTCTTTTAATGACGTTGATGAAAATCAGGTTGTAGCTTACAGTCTACCTGACTGTTCGGACAGACGTACCGTTTCTCTGAAAACAATGATCCTCAGGGACTTGACAGGAACAACAAATCTGTGAAAATTTAAACTTTACAGAACTCAAAAGTTGACTTTATTCTCTTCGCTTTGACCTTTTTCTCAAATTCGTATTTCAACTTTATTCTCGACATTTTGACTTTATCTCTCTATTTTTGACTTTTTTCTCTAACTGCATAATGAAAAAAACCTCCTCATTATCATATGATCATTTTTCCTCCTACCTGACCCAAATCCTTTTCCATATGAATACAATTTTGATTCGGAAAATTGTGACACCCCTAATGAGCAAGTATAAGAATCAGACCGTGATTCTTATATAAAGAGTAATGAAGTTGTGAGGAAAATGTCATATTGGAATTTTTATTTCTGCACTTTGTAAAATATATAGTTCAAGTTCATGTGGATCCAGTTAGAGCGGGAATCAATCAGATACTGAGGTGGGGAATGTTGGAACACAAAGGGACTCCGACAGAGAGCCATATGTCCAACCAGTAGGACTCCACGACCACACCTGTTAGCTATTGTGTGTGTGTGTATGTATGTGTGTGTGTGTGTGAAGCTCAGAGTTGGCAGGAACCCAGTGTTCCTGCTAGAAGAATGTAAACAGACTGGGCCCTGTAGCACTGTATGGAGGAGCCACAGCCATCTGCATATGCAGGCCAAGTAGCCAGACACCGACTTCATAATGTAAAAGAAGCTGATTTACACAGGTCAGGTCAGGTCAGTCCAAAGATTATCAGGTCACACTTTGTGATGTGTAATATGCACTGTAGTAATGCATTTTATGGGATTTGTTAAAACAGGGTTCATTTGTTTCCTTGCAGCTCCTATTATACCCACAGTAAATTATATGTATCTTGGACTAAGGCCAAGTATTTCATTATCCGTTTTATAAATAAGAATATGTTTCATAAAACTAATGTGCTTTAATAAAGTAGTTTGGTTAATGGGTGAACAGGCCTTAATTTGCTGCTGCACTAAAATAACATCTCTGTGTTTTAGTAGACATTTTTATTTTCTTCGGGCGCTAATACATAAAAAATCTGTAAATGTTTGAAATAACCCTAATAGCTACTTCATGAAAAAGGATGTAAGGATAAAGATGCAAAATACAGCTCAACAGCAGCTTCTAAACTGAATTGTCAGTACAAGCTCTTAAGCCCTTGTGGGTTGAGACATAAATGTGTGTTTTAACTGCAGAGGAGCAAAGAGGAGCTGGTGTTCAAAGCCTTGTGTCATAGCTGATGAGAACAGCCATCTCTTACATGTGATCATTTTAAATAATGCCTTCATCAAATGAGAAAAGCACAGAGATTTGAAATAACTTCACTATATTCTCATATTCTTGTTTTCTATCTTCTTGCACGTCCAGTGAGTCATGAACATGCTTTACCGGACACGTATGAACACATGGCCTTGAATCAATAACACAGTTAAAAGACTAGACTAGAGGAAGCAGTAAAGAATTGGATGATCGTATCTTTATTAGACCCAGAGGGATGTTTTCTCATGTGCAGTGAGTTCACCTGTACATGTCAGTATGGTGTAACCTCAGGGCATGAAGATCAGTGTTTTTCACTGTAATATCTTGCTGTGCACTGTGGAATTTCCGACCCAAGTTGCATGAGCCCAGCATTATTGAAATGCCCCTGAGCGAGAGTATCTACGGTAACCTCCGGTATCCTAAAATCTGTATGGTGACAGTAAATCTGTTATTTAATCCCATGACGCACCTTGTTGATCCAAGTGGTGACTGCGTCCTCTGTGTCATAAGGTGTTTCCACCTCAGGGTCGCATGACGGATACTGACGAACGCAGGCCATCACCTTCTCAGCGCTCACCGTCTCCACCGTGTACGCCATCATCAGAGTGTCGATCATTGCCAGGTGGGCGCTCTGGAAGAGAAAAAATTAGAGGGTGAAAATGAGCAGCTTTGAAATAGCTGGTGATACATGTTTTCCTTCAGATGGTAAATTTAAAGTATTTTAACCCAAGCTTTCAGCTTTTCAGTCACCAGCTTCAAGCTCAATTGATATGCGAATGATAGATGAGAAAATAAGCCCAGTTTGTTTCCTTGACAATGCAGCATTTTTGCTCTGAGAGGAACTAAACCTCCGACCCAAACAGTGGTTTTAATCGGTGTGACAGATTGAGCTCTCGGACTACAAGAAAACACGATACTTTAGCAGAATCAATCCATCAAGATCAAACATATGCATAAAAATGAGCATTTTCCGCATGTTATTCTTTCTCTGCAGACAGAGCCAAAGACCTGTCAGGCCCACTGAGACAAGAACAAGCCAATAAGAAGAGCATGAGCTGGACTACAAATATGCATCTGAGCCGGTAAAATTGGCTTAAGGATGTAAATGGCACATAGTGTGTGACAGGGTATTCCTGTGAGGTGGTGGGGGGGGCTAGGCAATGATTTATAGGATTGGACCTGGACTCCAAATCCTCCCCTGTACTGTACATGCAAAACTCTGTCGTCAGTCCAACGTTCCCTTGTGGCTGTTGCCCTGGAAACTAGTTCCTTCATCCCTGGTTACAAGACCCAGTTTGCTCACAGCGGCTGCTACCCTTTGAGAAGCCTGAATAAGACGTCTTCCTGACAACTGAGTCCAATTAATAGAATTGGCAGCAATCATAAGCTCCTCTACTCATCTTTATCCCTGACTGGAGGGTTTCATTTTTTTGAAATTACCAATATAACTACATTTTATGGTCACATGGTGGAGTTTGTTATACAATTTGTAACTGGACATACTTCTTTTCATTGGGTAAGACTGAGGTTGGTTCAGTTCTGTGCTATCAATCAGCTAATCTAAGAAAACTCGGGTGTATTATATTTGCTGCATGTTGTATGAGTACTGCTCCACTTTGGCTCTGATCCCTAAAGGAACTGCTTGGAAATATCACGTTTCAATCTGACGTTGAAAGCGATACTAACAGAATAATGAAAAGGTGTGGTTACCAGTTTTTACACACAATGGCGACTAAAACTAATATACCAGTAAATGTATGAGGACTTATGCCCATACTTCTATCAGTTTTTTAAAAATGTTTTTATTTATATTCCTTTGTTTCTTGTCATTTTATATATTTCCTGCAGTCACTGCCAGTCATGTTACTGATCAGGTTTTCTTCTAAACATGGACAGAATATGATGTGTAAATGCAAAAGGCTATCTGCATTTTTCATCCATTTACCTATTCATAGAAATAACATGCAAATCACAACCTTCAACTCACAGCAGCTTGTGTAAAGTGGTAACTTATCAGGTTAATCAAGCTCTAAACGGTGTCATATCTAAACTACTTAAAGTGTTGTGAATGTCAGGTATGAGGCAAGTCAGACGTGTTGGTGTGATTGCCCGAGGGTAGAAGCATAACAAAAATCTAATTGAAGTGACAGTTGAAATCTCTAGCATCACTCTTGTTTACAAGGAGCAGCTATTATTTTTTTTAATTATCATTATGAAATACAAATTAAGGACACACAATTTTGAGTGAAAACCTTAAACTGTGAAACTATATTAATCATTTTTATTTAAATCCAAGCAGCAACAAACATATTTAAAATGATTTGCATGAATAATTTTCAATTTTATTTTGAAGAAAATTACAGCACTCAACCCATATATTGATTGTGGGTCTGTTTGTATATTCATTCCAGGATCACAAATTTAAAGCATAATTGAGAAAATTGACAATAACTTTCCTCCAGAAGCATTGGGGATTTGTTTAAATAGCTGAAAACAGCCTATTTGTACATTCAATGCTGAAGCAGAGAAAAATTACTACTTTCATACTGCAGCGAAAAGTTACGTTTGTGTAGGATTTAGTTGCATCTAGAGTTGCAGATCATTTATTGATCATGCACTCATGAAAACAAAATATGAATCTTATATTCCATTCCTGCTAATAGACCTCCCTAAAACCTATTTACTGGTCCTTTAGCTTCCCTATTCATGACAACAGCCTGTTTTATACAATGATATTCAGACTGGCTCAGTGACTAGACAAGTGTTAAATATAACTGATGAGCTTCCACTTGGACCCCTTCTGTTGCTTGCAAATATTTTTTTAGTTGTAAGTTTATTTCTGAAGAATGATGCCTAATTAGCCCATGCTAACGAGCTAGGTTACATCATGCACAGATGCTATGTTATGAAAAGGACGTTAAATGCAGCAACAAAAAAAGCATAAAGGCATTTTTTCTGTGTCAAAACAGGCAAATAGAAAGAAACAAGAAACTGTCCTGACATGTACTCTGTCGCTTTCATTTGCATTGTGAGAGGTAATATAAGCTAAATGTGTAAATATAACATTGTCTTTGCTGCACCATGGTGATATGGTGTAATCTGTGTATTTTAGTTCTTGGCCTTTAACTCCTCCATTCATCTATACTGTCCACCAGGAATCAAAGCGGCAAATATTTATACTTGGGCTGCAGGTTTTCCATGAGCTAACCCAGTTAATAAGCTGTAAAGTACAAGCGGCCCCTTGAAGATCCACAATGATGCAGTGCACCAGAGTCACAGCAAAGGAACGATGTGCTAAACACCTCACTTGAGGGTTTTTATGGTGTAAGTGATGTTGGAGAGCTATGCTGTATACTCTGTTGCTAACAATGTCAATAATAAGGCAGCGTCGGATTCCCTCTTGGACTATAAGGTTAAAAAGATTTCATTTCCCCTCAAATAAAGCATGATATAGTCATACTGGTTGTAAAGAAAGCAGATAGAAATGCATTTTTAGCTCTGAAATGAGTTTTCTGTGTGACACTGCATTAGCTTAATTCTTAATTTCCTGTATCTCTGATCTGGCAACCCAGCGGCAAACCAATCCTGTTTAATAATACACTGCCAAGATGTTTCCTTTTGGCCCTCATTTAGCCTGTCCAAACACTGTAAAACATTATCCCAGACACACACACACATCCTGTTATCAGCTTGTAGTGTCGTTACAAATCTGCACCGTATTCCAACAACAAATGATCCGACTCCAGGAAAGACCAATTTTAGAAAGGCCAAGGGACCAGCTTCATTCCTCAAAGGCCTCTTTTGCCTCCTGCTTCCCCTCTGCTGAGCAATTTGAGGATATTGATTTGAATCTGCTGTGGTCTGATGAGATAAAATGACAACACAGAGAATTAATCTTGTTTTCTAGACCACAGGTCCGCAGTCTAATCATATTGAACGACACCAGGCCATTGTGTGGGAGGAAGAGGCTCCAGGCGAGGCAGATGCTCATTTCAGGAATCTGTTTTGTTGACAGTGGGACCCTGCACACTTATAATGCGACAAAACTGCTTTTTTCAGCACCCAAAAGGTGTTACCAATTAGAGAAGGAATAGACTGTATACACTTTTCAACAGAATACTTCATTACTTCTCTGCAAATTCCACCAGCTGAAAGTGTAATTAAATGGACAAAGATAGCAGTGAGAGAGGATGAAGATCCACAACAAACAAGCAGAGTCAGGGAAGTCAATAAACATGTCGTTATGTTGACTTACTTTTAATTATTAGAAATCCTTAAAGAAAATTCAGGGCATTTATTTGTGCAGGAATGGCTGATATTTCCTCCACTTTGGAGTCTAACAAAGAGCCTAAAACATGAATTTGGAACCGCTTCATATCATGGCGAGAGAGGTTTGAGTGAGTTATTTGGGAGGCTGACTGACACATATTTCCTTCTTGCAAAACATGCTGACCGTGACCAAACACTGTCACGGTCACAACATTTCAATTTTGATATTTTAACATCAATTTACTAAAGGGTGTGATGAGTTTGACTCTTGAGATCAGGAAGGAAAAGAGTTTAGGCTGCACTCAAGTTGTTGACTGGTACTTCAAAGAAGGAACATGGGTTTCTGTTGGCTGATGGAGAGGCTGATATTTACTGCATGTTTTATTTTATGCCCCTGGATTTATTTAACAGTATTCAGAATTTCAACCTCTGGATGGATGGATGGAAAGATGGATAGGTCTGCTACTAATTTGTTCTAATTGTTTAGTGAGTCTGTAAATAAAACGATAAATGCAATGCTTTCATGTGCCGTCTGGTCTTCCCCTCAAAAAGTGTCCCATGTGAAAACAAAAGTAAACAACTTTTTACGTAGCTTCGGTGGCTCCCTTTTTGTGAATCCATTTTTTTACGTAACAGATTGTTTTTATTGAACATATTTTTTTAACATAACGTGTTTTTTATGTAGGGTTTGGAAGTTTTTTGAACTTGTGTGGCTCACATTTTGTAAATCCATTTTTTTACGCAACGTTTGTTTTTGACGTAATGTACATTTTTACGTAACTGGTTACTACTTCACTTTGCCCTAAACCTAGGTCAGTGGTTTTGTAGCCTAAATTCACCAAAACCTCAGCCATTTTTCTACGAACCACCACAAACCGTACGTGTATGTATAATGACGTATGTGCAACTTTGAAAGCGCCGCAGTACCACAAGCTGCAAAACGCTTGTATGTTTCGTTATGGGTGGTATGGACCAACAGTATTCTGTCGTTTGCATTGAGGATCTTATTGTCATATGACTTTTAAACACTGATAAACTGTTTGTCAGCTGACCCAGTAATAGGGCTTCCTTGTTGTATCTAAATAGATGCAACTGCCTCATTCTATTAGACTACATGTGGAAAATGCCTCTTTAAAGGTCCTCTGCACTCACAGCGCCCACACGGCATAAAGCAGATAGAGAGCTGCAACTCAATGAGTTCTGAGTACGCGTTGCTGTACTGTGTATCGCTCACAGAAATGGCCAGTGAAGGATCAGCTGACCATGTGTAAATGTCAGATGTAAGCTCGAAGGAAGACGAACGGCGCCAGTAACCGGGTGAATGCAAAGTGATGGTTGGATGGAGAAAAGGAGTCGAAGTAGTGGGACAGATTCTTCACTGCCCAGAGAAAGGGTTAGCCTTTGTCAGGAGCAGATCTGTCAGTTGTTTGCATTAGTGTCCTCTGATATCCCATGACGTCATGTTTTCTGACCTTTGCCGAGCACATATGCTTTCCTTCAGCATCGCTTTACGTCATTCTCTTACAGTTGCACTAATCCACACCTTTGTAGCTGCCCAGCTTAACCTTTGTTTTCCTCTGTTGGCCATGAGCAGCCCCACTGGAGCATTCAGGAATCAGATGTCTTGCTGCATGAGGGGAAAATGATGCTAATTCAGTTCTTCTGTAACCTTGCACTCCCTACAAAAACTGCACCAATGTTTGGTTATTTCAAGCACAATTTGATGGATGAATTTCATGTAGTCGTGGACCATTCTGTAGCCACAAAGACACACCAATTTTTGCTTTCTCATCTAAGCTCATTACGTCCGTAAATCTTGTTGTGGTTGCTCCTTCATGGTCAATATCCTGTTTTTATTGTACTGCTACACTGCTGCCTCCCTGTATTTCCACAGGGGGAGATAAGCAAACACTGTTCATCTTTAATACGGCTTCGTGGTGAATGAGGAGAGATGAAAATCCACCGTAGAAGACTGATTTAACATTGCACAAAAGAAATGCAGAAAACAAACCGCGGCGACCTACAAAAGATACAGTGTGCTGTATTTCACGTCGCTGTTGTGCGTCTGTTATACATAAACTCTCTATTGTCAGAGCTTTGAGCTGCTTGTTGTGGCCTGAACCAGGTAGAAGATGCACAATACTTCACTGCAGTATGTTTTTGCAAACTCATTTCATTGACTTTTTCCACTGCAGACTGATCTTAATTGAGGTAATAACTACAGTAATGACTTTACCAAAACTTACAGTAAAAGCTGTGATGGGCTTCAGTGATTCAGCTAATGATTATGATGTCTGTGCCTGTTTTTACTTTGCTGCAAGGCTTCAATGAGTATTTATGATTATCCCCAAAGTTTTAAAAAGACACTTCCATCACAAAGTAGAAGCAGAAAATGACCCTTAACAGAAGAAACACACACACGAGCTCAGGGGTGATGTAATATGCAATACAGTCTGCTTTTAGTATTACAGCTCTCCTGTCCAGCCCCAGAGGCTCCATGCTGGGGCATATGTCTAAAAATTGAATCTGTCTAGCTCCAGGTAACTTCACGCCAACTCATCTGGACATGGAAAAGCTCTCAGCTGTATCTCTCTTTGGTCTCCTTGGAAGGTCAGCACCATTACTTAGAATAAAGTTAAAGGTAAAATAAGTACCGCTTCTTCATATAAATCTGATTCAGCAAAGTAGAGAGAGATGATAGCATGCAACTAAACTGAAGCATTCTGGTTTCCATTTATTTACACAGAACTCCCTCATTTAAGCATAAATAATATTGCATTTAAAATGTAACCATATGGGGATAATCCATAGATATTGAGGTTACTTCTCTCTCTTTCTCTCTCAAGAGAATGAAAGTCAAAATTGCAGTTTAGACAATAAAAATGGCTCATTAAAACATGCAGAAAAAAACAAACTATTTACGTTCTTACTGTAATAACATTAACTACAAGTCCCAACTTTGCAAACAACAAGGTGGCGTGTGCCTAAGCCAGCTATAGCAGAACAATCCTTTAGTTCAAATCTATGCAAATTAAAAACTAAAAGCCCTTTAGGTGAAAGTCAAACTGAACCGAACTGAACCAGGATGAACTGAATCCTGATTGTTCCCAGTAAACACAGTTAATCTGAAACGTGATGCTGTATTTAATCAAAACTGCATTTGGAATTTGGCCAAATTTCTCCCACAAATTATTTGGAAATGTAAACACCTTAACTCCTCAAACAGCTCAGCCAATTGAGAGCAGAAATAAAAATACCCTCACACACAATTGCACACATGCCCATGCACAAAATACCAACTGTGAGGTCTGGCATCACTTGTGGGAATGGAGCTTTTAAGCAGAATACCTTCCCCCTCCATATGCTCCAAACCCAACCTAGCAATTATATGGAAACCTCAAAGCTAACCTTAGAACACTATCTGGGGACGTGATCACGGCTCGCAGCCAGTGTTGACCCAGCCCGGAGATACGCCTGCACTCCGAATCCTTCCACAATGTTTGAGAAGGCTCTCTGGGTTCAAGCTGTTTCATGTGTGGAAAGTGATAAGAGGGTGTTTGATTTCATTTAAAGGGAAAGGCCACAAATTATACATGATGGGCATTTACCTCGTGTTCACTAAATCCCTGTCAAAATGCAGATAGGATTTCAAAGTGACCAGAAAAAGGAAAAAGAAAGTGTATTCTCATGTCTTTGTCTAAAAAACTTGCCTTTTTCTTGATGTCATTGCCTCAATTTCACACTATAGGAGATCTCTTCGCAAGCACCCTAAAATTGGGTCTTCAACAAAAGAGCACAGTGCTGCAGATTATCTGCAGTGTTGCCTGATTTCACCAGTTTGGGATCATGGTTCTGTTTACTGGCTTCACATCGTGCTAAACGAGAGAATTGTATTACACAGTGTATTGTTCGTGTATCTCTGATATTTCTGTGCAACAATCAAGACTCATGCAGTGACAACTAAACACATACTACACCAGTTTAAGCAATAATAACGTTTGTTTCCTTTACCCTAAGAAAATGTTATTCCTGTGTATAAAGCTCTGTGCGGGGCCAAATCTGCAGCAGCATAAATTAATTACAGATTAAGTGCTATTATAGCCTCACCAATCCTTACACTTGTAATGTCAGTAATGAGGAGAACCAGGTGAATATTTTAAGATATGTAGAGGGAGAATAATTTGTCACAAAATCCCCTGCTCGACATTTTAAAGAGAAAATGACACAGATTTTCTCTTTTTTACTATAATAAGCTTACTGTGCCATTACACCAGATCAAAATAGACAGCATTAAATACCAACATGGTTCAAAATCTGCACATTCAGCTGAGATTTTGACTTTCTACTTTTTCATGTGTGACTGCAAAGACTTCTCACAGTGTATGAAGTAGTAACAGACCATAATCTTTTCAAATAAGTGAGAGAATTTGTGTTTCATCTATGAACTGAACTGTCTGTGTTGTGTTTCTTGTGCTTAAAATTAAATCCTTACTTTACTAATTATTGCAGAATTCTTTCTCTGCATGCAGTAAGTGAAGTAATCTGTCAATAAGCAGGTTACTTCCTCAGGCTGAGGCTCTCACCTCTGATCTCCCCGCCTCAGCCTGGCCCCAAAGGAGACCAAAGACGCTGATCCATACAGTAAATGTCTTTGAATTATTCTTAGCCTGGCCCCTCACCTGGGACAGATTTGCCTTAGGAAACCCCGTGAGGAGCTGTTTATTCTGAAAACAAAGTTCCCCGGCTCACAGGAGCAAAAAATCGCCTTCATTTCAACAGAAATGTTTCTGTTTAAAAGGTTGACAAATGATATACCAAGGTTTTTTTCAGTGAAAATAAGTACTGTGTTAAAAACTATAACTGGCTCCTGTCCTGTGCTCTATCAGCTGATATGGGACATAAGCTTAAAGGCATACTATGCAGAAATTTTCATGTAAACACATTCAAACGTCTCCTCCTCTCCTCCCCAGCTCAATGAAAGTGAAAACAAACCCCAGATCCTTTTGGAATGAGCTGACATTTCACCTCTTCATATTTGCATTATTTTGGCGTGCTGCTCCCTTTTTTCGTAACTGTGTCTCCAAAGGGTGATGACCAGAAACGTCCCGACCACAGAAAAATGAAAAGAAGAGAGAATATACAGGTAAAGGGTAAAATCTATGAAGATACAGACACTTCTAGTGGATGATTTGGACAGATCATTTTTGTATATATATTTTTTATTTTTGTCTGCATGTGTTTCAGCATGTTTTCCTCTCTTCACTGTTCAAAGGCCGCTGCAGACAAGCTTCTGCTTTTAGGGTTGAATGGACCCTCGTCATCCGGACTCAGCTTTTTTTTTCTCTTTTCAGATAAAAAAAACCCTATAAATTAATTTGAAATGTCACTAAGTCTAACTCTACCCAGTGCTTAAAGATGCTCTGGACTGGGGACATCACATAATGTGCCCGCTGCCTACCCATCCATACTGTGGTGCCTGGGAGTCGCCGCTGGCATTGAGCAGAACGTACTGGCTGTGACTCCACTGAAGCCGAGGACAGAGCGTACTTGGATGGGCTTCCCTTCCACCCTGCTGCTCCAGCTCGTCTTTGTTCGTAAGATCAAGTGCAGGGGAACAGAATAAGGACAGAGGAAGCTAGTTTGATGTTGAGAAGTATTTTTTCTGCCTGGCAGTCAGGTTAGCTTTCTGTACTTCAACGTACGTGTGTGTCTGTGTGTGTGTCTTAAAAATACCATCTGCCTGTTTGTGCGTATCCAGCTCTTCAGTCCTCTCAGCCTCGGAGCGCAGCGGCGTTCTCTCAGTACATCACTGCACATACAAGCACAGACTGCGCATACGACATATGCAGGCATAAGCACCCCCACTCTTGCACCCACCTACACACACACACACACACACCACCCTGCCTAGTGGAGTGTAGTCATGGAAACGGAGCGCCTGCCCAATAGGGGTTGTGATGGAGGAAGCAGAGGAGAGGGAGACTAACAGGAGGAAGTGTTTTCACCTCTATTCATCCATGCTGTAGAGGAGCTGATGAATCAATCTGTCACACAGTAAAAACACGTTTTTATTCATATCGAATGTCAAACATTAGAATCATCATATTAAAATGTATATACATTTACTGTTACTGTACAATGTGATGTTATGCACATTAAAGTATAATAAGTGGTTCTTATAATAATATTTATTACATTATCTATCTGATAATATGTATTAATGTGTATTTGACAAAGCAGATTTATTCACATCTCATCTTTTTGTTAACAGCTCTCCAAAGTCTAGACCAGCAGTCGGCAACCTTTGCCAACAAAAGAGCCATTGTTGGCAGAAAAAAAGAGAAAAAATGTTGGAATGGAGCTGCGAACCTTGACTTTCTTGAGCTATGATGCACATTTTAGTTGACTAAACATTTCTTTTAATGCTGTATGAAGCTACACATTTTTACAGCTGAAGAATACAAATTGCTTTGGGGTGTTATTAGGTTATACTGTCTTTTGTTCTATACAATACTTCATTGTTTTTTCCCATACAGCTTACTGCTGTATTTTCTATATTGTTATTTATTTTAGATAATTTTCAACTAGTTATGTGTTACGCACTTTGTACTTTTTATATTATTTGAATTCCTCAATGATTCTTTTTTCTTCTTTAAAAAAAAAAATGCTTTTACATTTACATCTTTTATTATATTCTATATCTAGAGGGACATCTGATATTGATGAATCAAAACGTCATAAACCGTAATAATAACTACCAAATAATCAGTTGCAATCAATACAATTAGCAAACAACTAAGTAGAAAGCCAGTGTGGGAGTTAATTAAGTAATTAATTTCCCATAAGGATTACAATACATCTAAAGGAAAAGAAAAAGCAGCATGTTCAAAGAAGAAGCTCATAATGAAGTGTTTAATGCATACTTTAGAGATGCATTTGCCATTAAGGCTGGATGTGAAAGCATTCTCTAACATAAGTGTGACTATAAACCTGTCTGTTTTATAGCTTTTCTGACATACAGTACCTCTAAAGCACCTCAGAAACCATATAAGGTGCCGTGCCTCTGACTCTCAGGAGTTCGCGGCATACGGTCATGATAGCGTCTGATTTATACACTGCATTAAAAACTCTTGGCAGCAATGTGACCTATTTACTTCAGCTTTATTAAATATTAAAGCTGTGACATTCAAGGTTCTGCAGCTCGGAAAAGAACATCGATTCTCACCGCAACAAGGTCGAGGAAATAAAGCGTGCATCACTAACTTAGTATCCTGTGGATGATCGACTGGTAGCTGGTACACAGAGTTAGCAGTGTTAGCCATGTTTATTACATTATTGGCCTTTGACTGTTACTTATTTCTAATTATTAACATTTTGCTTCATACATTTTTTTATTATACCTCCAACAAGGAGGTTGTGTCTCAGCAGGATTAGGAAAAAAAGCAATCGTCAGGTTGAAACTTGATGGAAAGGTGTAGCATGGGCCAACAACAACACAAATGTTACTTTGCAGTAGATCCAAATCATGGGGTGGATTTAATTGTGTTAACATTATGGGATAGGGCAATTGTGCTACATTCATGTGGCCTCAGAATAATTGGAAAGATTTGTTTCCTGATCTTATTCCATGGCTCACCTGATTGCTAGCTAGCTAGCTAGATAAATAGATTAGATTAGATTAGATTAGATGAATTCAGAAAATGCACGGAGGAAAAAACTGCATTCTGGTGAACTGCCTCCTTGGCGGTGTACTTTTTTTAAATGTGAAAATCCAGCACCCACAGTGTCTGTTTGGAAAAAGTCTGGCCTTGTAGTTGATGACCCCTGCTTTAAGGGAATTGAGAAAATTTCATGAACACTGACTGAAATCCAAAACAACAGCCCTGTGTCTCTGCAATGGTAATTCAAACTAAGTGAAGCAGAAAACGGTGCTTGTCCTTTTCTCATTATCACTGCTGAGGTGCCCCTGAGCAAGGCCATTAACCATCAGTGCTGCAGTGAGGCTTCTCTGCACCCAGCAGAGTGTATGAGTGTGTGTCTGTGTTTATCGAAACAACCTAACTAAATGCCAACCACCGATTCTATACTTTAACTGTCTCCTCTGCATTGCTGCAGGGATTCAAGGGGCACTTCTGTGCCACTTTACGCTAAACAATTATTTTCCGTGATGCTTGAACAGACTGAGGATTCACTTTCACACACTGTCGACACTCTTGCAGGCTCAAACACACTGAATTTATTTCCATTCATCATCTACATTACTTGGCTTTTTTTGGATCTTGACATCATTCTCATCCCACTCGGTGTAATGTCTCCATAGCAACATGGTTACAGTTTACATCAGGATTTCAAGATTGGTCTTTCATTCAATATTGTTTATCTGCTGTTTATGGTGTTGATATTAAGATTCCTCCCTGATGATACAGAAATAATTGGAAGAAACTGGCATACAAGTTAATTTTCATTATTTAAGTGTTGTTGAGTCTTTTGGTGAGTCTCACAAAGTTTCCATCACCACGCACAAACTCTGAAAAGAGCACAGTCGAGAACTGGTATTTTCAAACTTAGCAATTACAGCCCGGTGATAATGAATTGCAGCTATCATAATCCTTGCAGCGGTGCTTCACGTGGGCTGTAATGTGTAATGCTAGAATAATATTTTCAGATCCTCAGCCCACCTCCACATTTCTGCCTCACTCCCTGTGAGCACTACATGTGGAGGAGCGCGTCAGAATGTGTGTGGGCGACCGAGTGGGCGGTTACTGCGATCATCTTCACATGTGGGGATCCGTCACATGGCCGAAGACAGAAGGATGAGTGGGCAGAATGGTGACAGAGGAGAGAGCGGGGACAGAATAAATAAGAGTAAAATGCAAAGTCAGTTTGGCAACCTCGTGAAAACATCAGTAAATGTTCTTCGTTGTGACATGTGTCAGACAAGACATCAGCAGCATCTAACTCAGCTGCTGCCTGACCTAATAAAGCTCCCTCGAACATCCTCCAGAGTTGCTTATTCGGAATATTCTTATACCTTATGCAAAGTGCTGAGTTACAAAAAAGCTTAGCTTGAAATGCCATGAAGCAGCATTTAATGACATTGCTGGCGCTCTTATCCAGAGCGGCTTACAGTTAGAACTGCAGGTAGGCGCTCAGTCTCTTTTACAGTGAAAACAGTGATGTTTTCTTTTAAGGACAGCCTATCAAACCATCAAACCGCCCTCTCTAACTCTTCCAGGAGATTTTCCTTTCCTGCTCTTCTTGCAGACTGTCCACACCCCCACACAGAGCTCAGCCTGGACAGCTCCTGGTCACCTTGTCAAGCCTCAGTTAGAATCTGGAGCACTTTCTGAATAATAGATAATTCCCTGCCTGAGCTGTCATTCCAATGAGTGACAGGCAATCCACATGAACTGTCTCAAGTGTGCAATGTGCTCAAAGCTATATTAACCAATGTTTGACAAGGAACAATAGGTAAAGATAGAAGAAATGTGTGAAAATAAAGTGCTGTTAGGAAAGGTTAATGGAAAGTACAGGGCTGGTACTCAATAGCTTTGAGTTATTAACCAAATTAACCCAAGTAGAACTAAAACATAAACAGTCAAGCGATACTGCGTTCATTCCTTTTTGTACCCGAATTTTGAAGAGATGGCCTGAGCCAATCACCAATATTGTTTTTCGATTTAATGCAATGTGTGATTGGCAAACTACTGCAGCAGCTACAACCCATAAAGTCTGTCCTGTAATGAAGTGGAGCGTGGTGTATTTCACAGAGTTGTCAGTTCAGCGTGCCAAGATGCCACCAAAATGTCTGGCAACACTGAGCAGTGGTGGCATTTTATGCACCTGAATGCTCCATTCACATGGTTGGGATTGAATGAAGTAGAAAATAAGGTAGAGGATGAATTACTCTATTAGTGTCTGTATCGCTGGTATTGGTTTTTTCTTTTTTAACAATAACCACCCAGGCCTAATGAAAAGGGACAGAGCAAGGACAGTGTTTGGGAAATGTTACAAGTTGAAGGACGAGATGGACGGAAAGGGAGACAGGGAATGATGTTCAGGTGGTGGCAAAGAGGGATGATGCAGCATACAGTGAATGATGAAAGATGGATGGAGGACAGAGGGGAGAAAAAAATGAAATGGCAGAAGGTAGTTTCACACTCCTCTAGCACCTCATTTTCACGTTCACAACAACCTGGTTAGTCACACGTACACAAACACACACACTATCACTTTCTGGCAAACCATTCAGTCATGAACTGTGCCGGACTTAAACCCTTATCCAGCCCTGGGCTAGAAAATAAACTGAGAATATACGTTAAAAGATCAGTAATCCTGCAGACCAGACAGTAATACACGAGGATTCCTCGAGCACACGCTGCAGAAAGCAGAGACACACATGCACATACATGACATATGTGATACAGTTGCAGTTAAATACTTATTGTCTTAGCAAAACAAAGCGCTTGGAATCTAACCACCAACAAAACTTAAATAACTTTTGAATTAGCATAAAAGGGAAATTAAAAGCAGCAAGCCTCTACAAACAGACTGCAGGCAAACTGTGTGCTAATCGTGTCTCAATTGCAATTCACTGAAGCAATAAAGCCTCCTATTGAGATTTCCCCCCCAAACAATGCAGATCCCTCATTCTCCCTCAATAGGATGCCTGCAAAGTCATCACTGAAGTGAACTCCAACACAATGAGCTAGAGATGAGATATAAAAGCAGTGAAAGATGGCAGTTACACACCGGGCAGTGGATGCTTTCAGGTCGAAGAGTCAGCTTGTTTAATTATTGGTTTGACTTGGCTTAAAATATGTATCTGCAGAGGTGAATAAATAACACTTCTATTGTCTTATTGTACATTTTCACTGGTTATCTGATGCACTTGTTTATTGGGTTGCAGTGGCTTCCTATTATCTTTTTAATTAAATGTGCATTCAGAAATGGCTTTTATTATCCCCAGTAATTGGACATTAAGAATAAATGCAATGTCCACACTACTTAAATGATTTCTTTTCACAGAACATAATGCAAAATGGATGGGAGGCTCATTTCAGCAATCCCTGTGGTTAGGATCTTTATACTGAACGACCGCAGAGATTAACTTTTTACAAATGATGCCGGCAGCTAATTTATAGCTAAATCTATCAATGTCAGTGGTGCAACTCCAGCATCACTTGCAGTATGTGGAAACAGCACTTATTTTATGTATAAAAAGTAACTTTATTTAAAGACAGTGTTTTTGCAACAAAATAATTATTTCCACCACAACTTCATCATCACCCATTAAATAAAAACTAATTAAAAAATCTCTCTTACCATTTGCAGAGGCCTCTTTCGAAGGTCCCTCTCAGTGACCAGTCTCTCCTGGTCGGTGACGTAGAGTCCACGCTGAGCCAGCGCCTGAATGACGGCATCGTGGCCCAGCAGGGGCTTGGGGGCGTCGCTCTTCAGGATGAGGCTGCCGGCCCGGCCGTACAGGTCGGCAGACAGCAGGAGGCTGGCCACGGGAGGCTTCAGGTGCTCCTGCTCATACTGGTCTGTGTAGAAGGGGTCCTTTAAGTCTGCTGGGATACTGTCTGTATGACGGAGGGGAGAAAGTGGGATTCTGGGTAAAAGATTCCACAAACTTACTAGGAGGTTAAGTCAAAAGAACATGGTACTTATGTGTTTTATATGAATGATTTGCACTTTAGATAGTAATATCATGGTAAACCAGTGTGTCTGACATGTGAAACACTGAGGATGAGCATTTTCAATTATTGTGCTAAAATATAGAATCTACCCCGCTACAATGCCTTCAACCCATTTCTCTTGAGGAATTTGAATTCTGCAGCAAAACTGATGTAACAGAAAGTGAAAAATCAGTAAAACATGAAATGATGTATTGTGCTGGCAGCTTTATTCCAAATTGGCATCAGAGTTTTTAAAGATTTTCCCCCCTCAGTTCTCTGCCATCTTTCGCATCTGCTTCATTTTTCATCACCATGCTTTGACAATATCTTGACGTGGATTTGTGTGGAGAGACCTCAGCGTTGCTATAGCAACTGCAGGAGGAGTGGAACCCGATCGATTCATCTAGTCTGTATCTCTGCAGCTCCCTGGGAACACCCCTCTCACTGCCTGCCTCATCAAAGAGAGAGCCTGCATGTGTGTGTGTCTGTGTGTGTGTGTGCATGTGTGTGCACCACCTCAAGCAAGTCCACTGCAGGGGGATAGTCCACAAATAATTCAGAAACATTGCCTTTTTTATTGCTTTTGTCTTGTACCTTTTCTTTGCCAGTGTTTGCTGAGCTGGGAAGCATTTTCATAACCATAGCTTGAAAAGTAAAAGTATGGCTATTGTACAGAAAATATGACTGCGAGCCAGGCTTATTAAAATCTTTTTTCCACAATTGATTACAAATTAAAGGACAGGGAAATCATGAGATGCAGCTGCTGCTGCTGCTGGGTGAAAACGTTACAACACATCTGCACACACTCCAGATGCAGAGCTCATCACAGAGCGGCAGCAGAAGAGATGTAAATTTTGATAACTGCCTGAGTGTTTGCAGAGAAAAATGTGGCATGTGGTGACAGCTTTACACTCGCAGACATCACTGCCCATCCTCCAACACACGTACACACACACAAAGCAGTCAGTGAATCACCTGCTTAGGCTGACCATTATCAACAAGGTCATCTCCAGATGGACTTTGTGTTGTTATGAAACAGAAATGCAGACAGCAGCAGTAGCAGCTATCTGGGTAATATCCTCCTCCTAAGTACTATATTCATGTTATTGATCCCAACAAAGATATTAATCTTTTCTCCAGCCCTCCCCCCTTCATTCTCCACAGGGAGGGGGTAAAAGGTCAGGCTGAGGTACAGAGCAACATGCCTGGAGCTGGAAGCATGTCAGCATATTGCTCAGGTAATTTACTAATTAAATTTTACTTCATGTTATTTTTCAGCGTGCAGGCTTTTCTGATTGTCTGGCCTTGGTTCAGGTCGTCATTGTATTAATGTACCTGCTGATTAAAGAAAACTACAAGGTCAGGAATGCTTGTCTGAGCGTCAGAATCACAGTTAAATACATACATATGTGAAAACACTATATAACTTTCATTACCCCTGTTGTGATTTATCCCCCGTATTTAATTACATTTGTAGAAATGTAGCTTTTATTTATGCATGAATCCATGCTTCACAATTATTCACAATATTCCAGCCTCCAGTCTATGACAACAGAGCAGAAACACTGCAGTTTAGACTTTAATGAACTGAACAACAGCATCTGTTAAATAGCTGCTGGGGTCATGTGGAGAGAGAATTTCACTTATTTACTTTTATCCCAACATTGTTCCTTACATTCAAACAGGACATCTTCTGGTCAATCGTGAACCAGAGTTTTGTTGCACATTAAACACTGGTTTGTACTTGATAGTATTGTCTAACAGCAGATGATCTGCTGCATAAGCCACATCTTCTAGATTGCATATTCTTGCTGCATTGGTGTAATGAGGCAGATGCATGTGAAGTATTCAGAGCAGCGTAGGCAGGGATCTAGAGATGAGCCTCTCTCTCTCTCTCTCTCTCTCTCTCTCTTCCTTGCACTGACTCTCCCTCCCTCACTCTCTGGAGAGCTGTATTTTTGGAATCAGCCCATTTCATTCAGTCCTGATTGAAAATACACAGAGGATCTGCAAGGAATCTCATGTTTGCCGGGCTATTACAACACAGTGCAAGGAATAATGTGCTCAGTTGCTTCAGCAGCAGAATATCATTATGTCAAGCAGAGCTGCATTGGTTATTTTAAAGCTGATGTGTTTAAGCCCATATGAACATTATTGTAATAACTGCAATAATGGGGATCAAAATGAGTAATAGAATGATTGGGAAAGATGAACAGGACACAGAGGAAGAATCTCATAGATACAGAGGATTTTCTTGGGTTTATTTTAAGTCTTGTACTTTGCATTTATGAAGATAGATTCACTGTGTAACTGAGTCATGGCTGAACAGCAAAGTCTCCCTGGTTATTTCACTTTGTGCAGCTACTCCCTTATATAAAGTTATTAAGGCATGTTTTTGTGTTGTATTTTACTTTGATCTCTTCTGGATTTTTGGCCATACTGAGTGCAATCATAAACATCTGATTTGGGGAAAAAAGCCAGCTTGTTAATGTCATTCTGTTTTCCTAACCCGCCCTCAAATGACACGTAGGAGTTTTTTCGCCACAGGGGCTCAGCATCTTGCATATTTTCTCAACCTGTTACTGGGAGACATGTTTTTGAGTCAAGTGAATTTTTCTAAGTAGGTCTGGGCTGGCAAAACAAAATCCGGTATCAAAAGATGAATTTGCAGAGAGTATTCTGAAGCTTCCACCTCGAATTGAAGCTTGTTTAACTGCACACTGGCTGCACTACTGTATTTCTGAGCTCCCTCACACAGTGATCTGCCTCAGGACTCAGCATTAGACCAAAATCACTTCCACTCCAGTGTAAGTGAATGGAGCAATGCCTCATTCATACCGCAGGCTGTCGTTTAAGCTCAAACTGCTGCTCATTTTTCCTACTGGAACATATCCTGTTTGTGTTGTGTATGTTTAGAAATATTTGAGTTCATAGTTCATATACAGTATGGGTCACATGCCTTATAAAATGATATGTGTCACATGGGCTCTTAAGTATTCTCTTTGAGATCATTTTCAACAATGTTATTGTGCTAAATGTAAAATAAAAAATAATATGAAAATAATTTGCTCCAGGGAATCTTTAACAGAACTCATAAAACTAGCCGTAGCAGTAATAATACAGAAGAACTGAGGGAAGTGACTAGGAATTGTGATTGGGTAGAAATACCTTTCAATCATTTGTGTGACATTTCTTTGCTGTTGTCAGAAGCTTTGCATTGCAGATTTAATTATAGCTCAATGCATGGAAGCATGATGCCAATCATACCAGTTTATCCACATTAGTGGTTCGGAAGAAAGCAATCTTGCAATCACGCCTCTTTGTTGAGTGATGTCACCTTATTAACTCTGTCACCTAGCATAACATGAGTGGCATGTGGAGTGAGGTACCTGCAGGGCTGGGCAATTTAACAATATCATATAAATATCATGATATGAGACTACAGTTTTTATATTGTAATATGGCATATTATACCCATATTACTGGTGATTATTTATCCAAAATCTTATTGTGAAATATTTTGTGAAAGCAACAATAGTCAACACCACAATATTGCAATATTAACATCAATGTTTATGGTCATAAATATTGTGATATTGGACTTTCTCAATATTGCCCAGTCTGTGACTATCCTGCAAAACAGCTGTACACTTCCTGGGATTTCAAAATGCTTCCAGTGCCCACTCATCATGTGCATTTTTATCTGCCCACGGGTGAAAAATGATGCCATAACCATGTGACAAACATCACAATTCAGCCCGTCTCCTAAATACTATATAATACTCAATTTAAAAACAAGCTGTCTGTGAATGCATACTCCATTTCAATTCCGTGTTAATATATGCAGTAACACTTCATAAAAGCATTGCTCTCAATCAGGTTTCTCTGCATTGTTGCTTTGCACAGTCTAACAAAAACACAAGAACAGGACATCCCATCTCAGGTGAACAACCACAGCACTACACTGGTGCTTCTGAATCAATTTGGAACCCTAGAATGATGATGTATGAGGTGAGCCACTGAGCCACCGTGTTATAACCCTCTTGTCTATGTATTATCCAGACTAGCAGAAAATTAGACTAAATTGCCATTTTGATATCACTGCACTGTTGAAAATGTGGGCGGTGATTCAGAGGTATAGCACCAGGTTATATTCAGACATTCCCTGCATTAATATTCAGGGAACAGCTTCTCTCTCCAAGATGAAAGCAGGTCTCAATTAAGGATAGAAACCTAGAATTTACCTTTAAAACGTATATATGTGTCCCCCAAATGTGTAATACTACCAAAAAGAAACCCACATCTGACTTTTCAATTGCAAAACACATTTAACCCTTGGAAATGATACTCTGGGGTAAAACCCGGATATCATGTCAAATATAAGAATCAAGAAAGTGATTCCAACTGAGGAAGATAAATGTATTTAAGGTCCATAAGGAAAAGCATTATATTTTTGAAAGCACTGTTCATTTTTGTTATAATGCTACTAACTAATAACTACAGCCTGTAAAACTTTCCATTTACCCCAAATGACTGTTAACAGGAACATAATTTGTGTGCTATAAACCCTGCTGACAATGTATGAAAAACCTCTCATGTGATGCATCTTTCTAAATTGGGATGTTATTCCCTGAAGGTGACATAATGTGGGACACCTTCTTAACTCCATGTTTCTACAGTGAACTCCATTAAGTGGAACAATATATTTATTGATTCTGGAATGTCAAACAGGAAACTGTTTTTTATCTTTCCCCTTGGGATGATATTTATTGTCTTTCAGACGGGCAATTCACTTAAGATGCTCCACAATGGGCAAGGGAAGACAATATTGTTTATGGACCAACATTGTGATTGAAAATCACTGTTTTTTCTACAGGGAATAGGGTACTGGTAGATAACTGCCCGGGGTTATCAATGATGAGTGTGTATGAGGTCTCTGCAGCGTAGGTAGACAATGTTTTGTATTTGTTTTGATGATTGTTTTGTGTCTTTAACCATTCACCACATACATATTTTACATGCATTGCATTAGGTTCTGTAGTGATTCATTAAAATGCAAATGCATTTCATAAGCAAAACTATTCATGCAGCGTGCATCTTATTAAATCGAGATACAGTAATGCACCTACCTGTCCCGTATGCTTTGGTTACCAGCCATGTGAGGCTGCAACAGATTTTGGCTCGGGAGAAGTCATAGTGCTCAAAAGATTTTATTGCTGGAGCAACGAAGGTCTTCTTAACATCCCTGACGTCCTGAACTTCACCCATATTTCTCCCTGAATTGTATTCACACTATGAAGCAACACAACGCGAAATCATCCCACTACCGGAATTTCTTGGAAAACAATAAACGGCTGTAAAATGATGGAATGCGGCGTCCGTCCACAGACTATTCACAGGTTCTTTCAGTCATAAAATACTAAATTAGCGGATGTTTTCTCGTCTTATTCAGTCTCGTTGGCACAATGAGGGCTAGTCTTGCCGTTTTTCATCCATACTGCTGTCTACCAGTTGAAGTGGGCTTCGTCAGACCAAGCTGGGAAGGTTTCCTTGGATTTCAGAGAAAAAGCTGCTCTTCGGCTGGAATGGAAACAGAACTATTCCCATTATTTGTGTTCTTTGGAAGCAGACGGCTTCTCCTTTTCATATCCATTTATTCTTGTATGGGTAACCTACGAGTATGGCATTCCCTCCTCTACTCTATGCCTTGGTGCCGTGGTGCGGTTTTCCTGCCGCACTGTAGCTCTCCGAGACGGCACCTTTGTTGCAAAGTACGCATGCGCTAAAGGTGCCTTCAAAACTGTCGGGAATATTAAACCTTTCGTTGGGAGTGTGTGTTATTTTGGCCATGTATTTTATTTTTTTTCAGTGTTGAATTATTGAGGACTGCACCATATATCTCTGACATATTTTCCCCATGCCACATCATTCAAAACTCTTAATTTAATGTCTTTCTACCACATGGTCGCATTGCTACTGCTTAATTTTGAGATTTCGATGAGCATTTGAAGGTAGCATGAAAAGAGGACAGTGTATGCAACCCACCTACAATTAGCCAGAGAAAAAAACAATAAACGTTTACAGTAACATATATAAATATGTTTTAAACTTGTCAATCCAACCTGTTGTTTCCAAGTTACTGACTACTACACATATTCCAGTGATTTCACCACCATGCATGTAGTAGACATACAGCCCGCTTCAATTCTCCAGCCACACCCACACCATGGGCCAAAACAAGACCCCAGAAAGAAGACATTAGATTTCTATAACAGTAATATGTTTAATACTTTTCGCAGGTTAATTGAAAACACATAAATAAACTCTGTTACAAAGGATCCCAGTGGCCGACAGGTAGAGGGGAGAAAAATACCGTTCTACGAACCACATTTCCCAGCGTGCAAAGCAACAATACGTCATTAGTCTGCGTCGGCGTTTGTTTGGAACCGTTGGAAGTCAACGCGTTGGAAGAAGGTATGTGTAATGCGGTTAATATATAGATTACATTCAGGTAACATACCTGATTTTAAGAGACAGTTATAGCCGAACTGTGGCTTGACAAATGTTCTTTCAAAATACCCGAAATGCAAGAGCTTTGGACTTCCTCGCAGTAGCAGCCTAGAGTTATATTAAGTTTTTTTTATGAAATTAGATTTACAGATGAAAACCGTCGTCCGTTTGTAGCTCTGGGAATATGAGTTGTAGTCGACATTTAAGTTGGATTTACCATGCTTTGTACAGGCAGAACGTTAAGCAAATCACATTTCATCTTGAATGAAATGCTATTTAATTATTAGATTACGTTACGCTGTACAAGCCCAAGACAGAGTGTCCATCATTTTGAGAAGTTGCTGTTAAGGTGCCATGAAAACAATGAAACCTAATCCTACATCGGTTTTGTTTTTCTGACTTTCACAGGTTAATAATCCATAAAAATGTTTATGCCCAGAGCCCTTAAAGTAAAGAGACCTGCCCAGGTCTCAAGCCAAGTTCTGAATAAGAAAAGCAAGGTCGTTCAGGAGGCCAGAAAAGATGAAGGCACTTCAACAACACCTGTTCAGCAGGAGGAAGCATGTGATGATATCAAACCACAAGATGAGGAGATACAAGCAGGTGGAGACTCTGCAAGTTTGAAAGAGAGTTTAGTGCAAGAAGATGAACATAAGTCTGCCTCAAGTGATACGGAGGATGATGATGATGAGGAGGAGGAGGAGGAGGAACCTGTCAAATCATTCAGAAAGAGCCAGAGATGGCCTGAGCCAGGAGAGCCTGTCTGTGTTATGTGTGGCCGCTATGGAGAGTACATTTGTGACAGCACTGACAATGATGTTTGCAGTCTTGAGTGTAAAGGAAAACATTTGGCCCAAATGGGGATGGGAATTGGGGCAGATGTGTTTAACCGTAAGGACAAAAATGGAGATGATAGGACTCAGCCTCAACAACCAAAAGTTGACAGTGGTGGAGCAGATGAAAGTGAGGCAGGTTACACCTACAAGGATGACCGGTTTATATCAGGCCTAACAGACGAGCAGGTGCAGAGGATAAGACAGGAGCTTGGCATTGAAACCCAGGGAAGAGATGTCAGGAGACCCATCATTGAGTTTGGACACTGTGGCTTCCCTTCCACTCTGGCTGGAAACCTGAAAAAAGCCGGCTATGAGGCGCCCACACCGGTCCAGATGCAGATGGTGCCGGTTGGTCTCAGTGGCAGGGATGTGATCGCCAGCGCTGACACAGGCTCAGGGAAGACTGTAGCCTTCCTGCTGCCAGTGATAGTGAGGGCAATGGAGGTACAGTAACACAGCACAGCTCTTTTTTTTAAATTTAAATGTACACCGTGAAAGTGCCTAGTTATACCCAGAAACAGCTACTTTTTAATCTATACAAAACATTCATAAAAACTTTAATCTACAGGGATATTTTATCTAAAGGAAACACACAGGCAATACAAGGCATACAACTACAGATTTACAACTTCCACTAAGACCTAAAACCAAAACATACAGTTACAATCTAGCATTCAAGGTGATGGCTAGCTTAATGTAAATGGATCTGAAATGAACTTTTGAAAACATCTGGTGGGACAGGTGTACTATCTATCTTAATAATAATAAGAGTAATTTCATACACTTTTACCAAATTATATTATTTACTTTTTTTGTCCTCTTTTTTTCTTCTATTATTTTGGAGAGTGTTTGAGTTTAGTTTACATGTTACATGCAAAGATTGGATTCAGACTGATTTTATACAAAGAACCTGCCCTGCTGAGGTATCCCTTAGCAAGACACTAGACCTTCACAAAAAATAATTATTCTTAAAGGAAAGAAATTTTACATATAGAAAAATAGTATTTAACTATTCATAAATTGTGACTTATAGCTATAGACTCATCGCTTCATGGCATGTGATAATATGCATGCGTGCTTCTTTTTTTTCCTTCAGAAAGCAGCATGCAGTGTGAGTAGCCCTGTGGCTCTCATCCTGACCCCCACGAGAGAGCTGGCCATTCAGATAGAGAGACAGGCCAAGGAGCTGGTGATGGGCCTCCCCAACATGAGAACTGCACTGCTGGTGGGCGGCATGCCGCTTCCCCCACAGCTCCACCGCCTTAAAAGCAGCATAAAAGTACAGTCTATGCATTTACAAATTTGTCCTCCTCCCCCAATCTCTTCCAATTTTCAAGTCTTCAACTTTCTACAGCATCGTGTTCTATTAATCTCCTTTAGATCATCATTGCCACCCCTGGGCGACTCCTGGAGATCCTGAAGCAGCAGGCAGTGCAGCTGGACAAAGTGAAGGTTGTGGTGGTTGATGAGGTATGAAAAACTCATTGCAATTGAGATCTACTGGAAGTTCAGCACTCCATAAGATTTTCAACATTGAAAAAAAAAAACACTGATTAGCCAAATTAAATCCTATCCACCATAGAAATGGAATTGGAGTATATTGGACATTCCCATTGCCCTTTTTGGTGTAGTTTTACAATTTTTTATTAAATGTCCAAATGTTAAAAGTCCATTCCACTCTTATTCTATTTCTATAGTTTCAACCAAAGACAGTTCTCTGAGTCCAAGTGTCAATACTTAACATCCTCAAGGAAACCTTAAATTTGTGGTGAGACAGCAGCAGTTTTGAAATTACATCACAATAATTCAAAATTGACATTAGCATGAGCAAACAATGAGGATTTTACTGCTAATTCTGACTAAAGCCACGTCATATCTAAATAAATTCATGATTATATCAAACAGAATTATAATAGCTTTCAATGTATTCAATTAGAAATTACACCACTTTGAAATGGAGAAGACCCTGGAGCCATATATTTTTGTGGTGTGTCCTGTAGGTCGACACGATGCTGAAGATGGGCTTCCAACAGCAGGTGCTGGAGGTTTTAGAGCAGGTCCCAGAGGAACGCCAAACTCTGCTGGCATCGGCCACCATCCCAACAGGGACGGAGGAGCTGGCTGCCCGATTGGTCCGAGACCCTGTCCGTATTACTATTGGAGAGAAGAACCAGCCCTGTGCCAACGTCAGGCAGATCTTGCTTTGGGTAGAGGAACCCTCCAAGAAGAAGAAGCTGTTTGAGATTCTCAATGTAGGTCATAGACTATAGGGTTTGATTCTAAACAAAACTTCATGGAGGGTCTGTCTGTCTGTTCTTTGATTGTCTTGACAACTGTTCATCTGATTAACTTCAGGGTCATTGCTGAGGACACAATTATTTTTTATTATTATTAGTGTGTTATACACACTGTATAGTATATTAAGATATATAGAGTATAGATAAAGAAAGAAAACAGGAGATGTTTCTCTGTAGTAAAATCAGTTTAACTTTAACATCAGAAATGCCACTTTTGGAATTAACACTTTTTCCCTGGAAATAGCCTGGTCCCAAATAGCTAGCTGTTAGTTAAAGGCGTATACGCTAGCATTGCCAGGGGACGCAACTTTGTCATGGTGCATGTGTATTGCTCAGTATCCATGGAAACCCAGTGTTGAGTCTGAAGTTTTTTTTGGATTATCTTAAGAAAGTAAGCAGCAATACTAGAGGCTGAGCAATTGGCACGTTCCAACCAGGCAAGTTGTAAACTGCACTAGTGTTTAAAAAAAGCACACTTTCCTTTTGTTCTCAGCAAGTCTGGTTCTCACTTTAAGTCTCGTTTTTTTTTTGGGTGGAGTATCACTTGAAGCTCGCTCTCACTGCCAACGTAGGCTTTCTTAAAGAGGTCAGCAGTTTTCTCAGTTCTTCTGTAAGACAAAGTCTAATTGTACTCTACAGAAGCAGAAAGTGTGTTGGTAGGTATAAACACAGAAAGTGGCTAATTATCTCCATTTTAGTTAATAGTGGATTTATCACTCAGTCTTGATACACTGTGGTACCAGCTTGGTATTTTATTAACTGGCTGTTTAAAGGTGGGAATTCCTCAAGCTCCAAAGACCAGTCTGCCCAGTACACCATATTTAGACAGCCATTGCTGCAGCCCTGGCCCCTGTCTAGAGGAAATGGGTGGGCCTTGAATCATGGCCCCACTCCAGGAATCCCAGCAATGGCTTTCACCATTTATACAGGGCAGGGCAGGAAGGGTCTGCTTTAGTTCAGCCAGTGAAGTAGCGTTTTTGGTCCATTGTGTGAATTACAGTAGCTACTTCTCTGCACAGAAGGCGGTTATTTATGATGGCTGTTATTTAATGCAGCTCAGAGTGTGAGACTACCGTCTCTGAACAGGGGAAAGGCATGGATCTTGCAGGAGTACTCTGGAATTGGAGGGTTATTCCACTGGGAATTGGATGGGACACCCTAAGAAAACCAAAACATATGTTGCAGTGTTTACAGCGTGGTATATGAAAATGTACTCAAACTGAAGAAAATCGTACCATGCTCTCACAAATTAGAGCTAAAGCAGTAGATGCAGAGCTGAGAGAAGCTCAGTCATCACTTTACCTACCCTGTGGCTCGAGGCAGAAACACTTTATTATTAGTCAATGTGGGAAATTCTTCCTTCCTTCCTCCCTGTTTGGAATAAGGGACAGATGGAAACGGCCTACTTTTCAAAACATGCATTTAGTTTGTGTCAAGCTGTTCCTGCTTCCTAAAAATAACTGGAGAATAGGGAAAGGTTTCACTTATTTGTTCAAGGTTGTCACGCTTAAACTGGTTTCCTCTGCTAGTAAATACTTTTTAGCAACAGAAAATCTTAAATATAGAATGGGGGAATGCTTTTTTAAGCCTGTAAGCCCTGTTGAAGTAGTTTTTTCCTTGAAAGTATGTATTGCTGATTGGAGAGTCTTGATTGCCATCTGCTGGAGGATTTTCACCTTTTGAACCTGGTCATAAGTTTGAAAAAAAAAAAAATCCATAATAAGTCATAGACAGTGAAATATCTGAATGTTGTAAAACATAACATCCCTCCTGTGTTTTTCCTTGTGGCTTTGCAGGACAGTAAGCTGTACCAGCCTCCAGTGGTGGTGTTTGTCGACTGTAAACTGGGAGCTGATCTACTGTGTGAGGCGGTCGCCAAGGTGACAGGCCTCAATACTGTGGCAATGCACTCTGACAAGAGCCAGTTGCAACGCAACCGCATCCTCAGGGTGAGTCCAGTGGCAGCCAAAACATGCACTGTCAAGTGGATAAACACCAGCTCGTCCATGTTTGGTGTCCAAGAGTGCTGCTCCTGATAACTTCAGCTGAAGGACACCTATAGCTGAGACTTAACAGACTAAACTGTTTTTATTTGTATTTGAATGCAGAAGGATGCTGTCAAAACCACAACATTATTAGTAATAGCAATACTACTTGATGAAAAAGAAGAAAAAAAGGTTTATTTAGTCTGGATGTTAAATCCCCCAAAATAACTAAAAGCACATTTTTTCTTCAAATTTAGAAGAAGGAAGTTCTGTTTCTACTAGTTAGCTCCAACATATCATTGGAGCTATTTATACTTACCAGCACACTGAGGGAATATTCAAGCTGATGTCATTTTTGTATGACTGCACGATTACATCAGATAGAAATATAATCGCTGTCTTTTGCATCATTTCATGGCACATTTTTGCTGTGAGTAGATGAAAATCTGGTACGGCTGGAAACTTTGGGATCTTAATCAAAAAACATTTTTGTTGTGTTATTGTTTATAAAGACTGACAAACCATTAGATCCAGTAGAGGTTATAATTATCTTTATTGTAATGTTGAGGACTACATACTACTGTTTGTCACATTTTACCCAGCACCTTCCACAAACTGGTAGAAATGCTGTACGTACAATGTTTGACATGTCTGATGGTGTAATGTTTGCTTTGTTTCGTCATCAGGGTCTTCTGGATGGAGACTTTGAAGTGGTGATCAGCACAGGTGTGCTGGGCAGGGGACTGGACTTAGTCAATGTCAGATTGGTGGTTAACTTTGACATGCCAAACACAATGGATGAATATGTCCATCAGGTTAGTAATACCAGGAGTAGAAAAGTGCAGAAGCCATATTGTGTATGTCTTATTTTATTTTTTCAAGCAACATCCTTTTATTTCTTCCTATCCAGGTGGGCAGGGCAGGTCGGCTGGGACACAGAGGAACAGCCATCACCTTTCTCAACAACAACAACAAACGGCTGTTCCTGGAGGTGGTGCAGCGGGTCAAACCCACAGGGTCCATCCTGCCCCCTCAGCTCCTCAATTCACCCCACCTCCATGAGCAGCAGCGGAGGGAAAAACAAAAGGCCAAGCAGGGTCCTGAAGACATGCTGGTCACCAAGAACAACCTCATAGACATTATAAGGAAACACGACCGTCGCAAGAAATAGTCTGATCAAATCCTTCCTGCAATGGTGCTGTCTATTTATTTTTTGTAAATTCTAAAGGTTTATTTTGTATATTGTTGATGGAAAAAAACAATGGCAATTTGATGCATTCTGAATAAATGACTTGTGTACTAACTGTAAAATATTTTTTTCAATTAGAGGAATTGTCCTCTCTCATGCACAGACTTTAACCCAATACTTGTGGTGTCTTTACTAAAAAAGGTCAACCCTGATGTTGAGACTACAGTGTCATTGCATAAGCCACTGAATCCATCAATTCAATTAAATTCAAAACACTTAATTTGCTTTACTGGGCAATTCAGAGGTGCTTAGAATAGTACAGTAACACATTTTAGAATGAAAGAAAAAAAAAAATAGATATGTAAAATTGCAAGGATAAACTGTATACATTAGTATACAATTAACATAAATGCAAAAAACAAGCTGTAGCCTACACTTAATGATATTCATAAATTATTAGAATATTAGTGCAAAAACAAGCTGTACAAATATGAATTCTATGAGAATAATAATCTTATTGACACATTTGTTTTATAGAGCTTTTTTCCCAACATTTTGCAATCTTCCTCAGCAGATGGAGTTTAAGTTGTTTTTGTTCAAACTAAATGCTGTACGTCACTTATTTAAACGGTAGAGTGCTAATTTTAGAAAGGAAAATTTGAGCAGGAGACAGTTTATTATGGGCAGATATGGATACACACCATTATAAACTGGATTGTAATGCCACCCAGCGGCAGCTTCCGACACTACATATAATGATCACGAAGTGACGTAACGATTTCTGAGAACTCAGCCAATCAGCTCTCACCGCCGGAGACGGTTTGAAAATTGAAGCGGGCAAATGCGGAAGTGATGAGGGGACAATAACAAACAGAGAGAGCTCTGTTTCCTCAACACAACCCGGCTTTTATATTCACTTTTAACCACCACACTGAACTTATGTATGCGTTTTCGACATTTTTTCCATGTCGTGTCGCGTTATTGTTGTGAATGGCGAGATTAACCGGAGTTAAATTGCCGTTAGCGAGCTTACCGGTAGGTTAATTGTTACTTTTTTTAAGCAGCTGACCAACATGTCGTTATTTAGCGTCCAAGCGAGGAAACATACGACTTATTATGACCATCTAATGGCAACATCCAGGACACCGGGCAGAGAACGCCTGGTCGAGCGAAAAGCAACGGACACAACGGTAGGCAAAAACGAGAGAACATCCGGAGAGTCTGCCTTTGAAGACAGCAGATCTTCAGATAAAAGCAGACAGGTTAACAGGACTTATGTCATTTCTGCGCTGTCAAAAAGCGGCAGCGGGCAGCAGACTCCTTATCGAGGCCGACTCACGTTGCAGAGGAGGTCAAGGAGGAAGACCGGGTCTGAAACGACGATGGTTGAAAGCAGCCAGAATACCACACCAGCCCCGGAGAAGAGACTGACCCTGCAGCGCAGGACCAGGGCTCCCTCCATGGATAAAAGTGCACATGGGCAGCGTGTGGTTAGCGGCCCCGGTCCTCAGCCAACACCGAAGGTTCTCGGTGAACCAAACGGTAGGGCAGGTAGTGTATTCAGGTCTGCGAGTTTAAGAGAAACTCCCAATAAGAATAAAGGAAGAGAAATTGCTGTGGAAACACATGTGAGGCCGTCGCACAGCAAAACCTTGTCATCCACAAGTAGGCAGCTAGAGGACCAGGCCCAAACGTTTAAAACCCCTACCAAAAAGACCCCTTTTGAAAAAATCGCCGCAAGGAGAGACGTGTTCGAGAGACTGGCAGGAAAAGACGCTCCTAAACCAGTTGCAGTCAAATCTGCAAGTCTAGAGAGGCCCAAATCCAGAGCACAGCAAACTGAAGATACAAAACCTGTCGCAGCTCCGCGGGTCAGCAAGGCGCCCGCAGGTGTGCTCAAGCCAAACTCCACACCGCAGGTGAGGAAGACATCCACCTCCAGTCAAAAGGGAGACGTGATCCAACCCAGGACTTCCATTCCTGCTCCTGGTCCTGGTCTAGCACCTATCGTGCAGCTCCTGTCCCGTCCCAGCGAGGCTCTGAAACAGCAGGATTCATTTAAGATGGAAAACAGTGCAGTGACTGTTGCAGTCCGTGTACGCCCTTTCAATGCCAGGTTTGTCATGAAATATTTGTCTTCATTGATGGGTAAAATGTGCAGGAGTAGAGGATTTCTGTCAACATTTTAGAATCTAGGTCTCATAACTTACTGCTAAGCCTCTTATTAAACTAATTACCAGTATACCAATAATAATTAACCAAG